>OY747714.1:52265540-52545540 GCA_963556495.2 Valencia hispanica | reverse complement strand
TGGTTCTGGTTCTATAGGTGGTTCTGGGTCTATAGGTGGTTCTGGGTCTATGGGTGGTTCTGGGTCTATAGGTGGTTTTGGTTCTGCAGCAGTTTCTCTGGTCCTCAAACCTTCAGTCATCATTCAGACACCATGAAGCCTCAGTCTGTCTGCCTGCTGCTCGGTGAGTCCTTAGATGCCTCTGGATTTACATCACAGCTGCTTCTGGTTCTATAGGTGGTTCTGTTTCTACAGCTGTTTCTATAGGTGGTTCTATATGTTATTATGGGTCTATAGGTGGTTCTGGTTCTATAGGTGGTTTTGGTTCTGCAGCTGTTTCTATAGGTGGTTCTATGGGTTATTATGGGTCTGTAGGTGGTTCTGTTTCTATGAGTGGTTCTATGGGTTATTATGGGTCTATAGGTGGTTCTGTTTCTATGAGTGGTTCTATGGGTTAGTATGGGTCTATAGGTGGTTCTATGGGTTATTCTGGGTCTGTGGGTGGTTCTGTTTCTATAAGTGGTTCTATGGGTGGTTCTGGGTCTATAGGTGGTTTTGGTTCTACGGCTGTTTCTATAGGTGGTTCTGGTTCTATAGGTGGTTCTATGAATTAGTCTGGGTCTATAGGTGGTTCTGTTTCCATAGGTGGTTCTATGAATTATTCTGGGTATATGGGTGGTTCTATGGGTTATTATGGATCTATAGGTGGTTCTATGAATTAGTCTGGGTCTGTAGGTGGTTCTGTTTCTATAGGTGGATCTATGGGTTATTCTGGGTCTATGGGTGGTTCTGGGTCTATAGGTGGTTTTGGTTCTACAGCTGTTTCTATAGGTGGTTCTATGGGTTATTGTGGATCTATAGGTGGTTCTGGTTCTATAGGTGGTTCTATGAATTACTCTGGGTCTATAGGTGGTTCTGTTTCCATAGGTGGTTCTATGGGTTATTATGGATCTATAGGTGGTTCTATGAATTAGTCTGGGTCTATAGGTTGTTCTGTTTCTATAGGTGGTTCTGTTTCTATGAGTGGTTCTATGGGTTAGTATGGGTCTATAGGTGGTTCTGTTTCTATAAGTAGTTCTATAGGTGGTTCTGTTTCTATAAGTGGTTCTATGAATTAGTCTGGGTCTATAGGTGGTTCTGTTTCTATAGGTGGTTCTGTTTCTATGAGTAGTTCTATAGGTGGTTCTGTTTCTATAAGTGGTTCTATGGGTTATTCTGGGTCTGTGGGTGGTTCTGTTTCTATAAGTGGTTCTATGGGTGGTTCTGGGTCTATAGGTGGTTTTGGTTCTACAGCTGTTTCTATAGGTGGTTCTGGTTCTATAGGTGGTTCTATGAATTTGTCTGGGTCTATAGGTGGTTCTGTTTCCATAGGTGGTTCTATGAATTATTCTGGGTATATGGGTGGTTCTATGGGTTATTATGGATCTATAGGTGGTTCTATGAATTAGTCTGGGTCTATAGGTGGTTCTGTTTCTATAAGTGGTTCTATGGGTTAGTATGGGTCTATAGGTGGTTCTGTTTCTATAAGTAGTTCTATAGGTGGTTCTGTTTCTATAAGTGGTTCTATGGGTTATTCTGGGTCTGTGGGTGGTTCTGTTTCTATAAGTGGTTCTATGGGTGGTTCTGGGTCTATAGGTGGTTTTGGTTCTACAGCTGTTTCTATAGGTGGTTCTGGTTCTATAGGTGGTTCTATGAATTTGTCTGGGTCTATAGGTGGTTCTGTTTCCATAGGTGGTTCTATGAATTATTCTGGGTATATGGGTGGTTCTATGGGTTATTATGGATCTATAGGTGGTTCTATGAATTAGTCTGGGTCTATAGGTGGTTCTGTTTCTATAAGTGGTTCTAAGGGTGGTTCTGGGTCTGTAGGTGGTTCTGTTTCTATAGGTGGATCTATGGGTTATTCTGGGTCTATGGGTGGTTCTGGGTCTATAGGTGGTTTTGGTTCTACAGCTGTTTCTATAGGTGGTTCTATGGGTTATTGTGGATCTATAGGTGGTTCTGGTTCTATAGGTGGTTCTATGAATTACTCTGGGTCTATAGGTGGTTCTATGAATTACTCTGGGTCTATACGTGGTTCTGTTTCCATAGGTGGTTCTATGGGTTATTATAGATCTATAGGTGGTTCTATGAATTAGTCTGGGTCTATAGGTGGTTCTGTTTCTATAGGTGGTTCTGTTGCTATGAGTGGTTCTATGGGTTAGTATGGGTCTATAGGTGGTTCTGTTTCTATAAGTAGTTCTATAGGTGGTTCTGTTTCTATAAGTGGTTCTATGAATTAGTCTGGGTCTATAGGTGGTTCTGTTTCTATAGGTGGTTCTGTTTCTATGAGTGGTTCTATGGGTTAGTATGGGTCTATAGGTGGTTCTGTTTCTATAGTAGTTCTATAGGTGGTTCTGTTTCTATAAGTGGTTCTATGGGTTATTCTGGGTCTGTGGGTGGTTCTGTTTCTATAAGTGGTTCTATGGGTGGTTCTGTTTCTATAAGTGGTTCTGTGGGTGGTTCTGGGTCTATAGGTGGTTTTGGTTCTACAGCTGTTTTTTATAGGTGGTTATATGGGTTATTATGGATCTATAGGTGGTTCTGGTTCTATAGGTGGTTCTATGAATTAGTCTGGGTCTATAGGTGGTTCTGTTTCTATAAGTGGTTCTATGGGTTGTTCTGGGTCTGTAGGTGGTTTTGGTTCTACAGCTGTTTTTTATAGGTGGTTATATGGGTTATTATGGATCTATAGGTGGTTCTATGAATTAGTCTGGGTCTGTAGGTGGTTCTGTTTCTATAGGTGGATCTATGGGTTATTCTGGGTCTATGGGTGGTTCTGGGTCTATAGGTGGTTTTGGTTCTACAGCTGTTTCTATAGGTGGTTCTATGGGTTATTGTGGATCTATAGGTGGTTCTGGTTCTATAGGTGGTTCTATGAATTATTCTGGGTCTATAGGTGGTTCTGTTTCCATAGGTGGTTCTATGGGTTATTATGGATCTATAGGTGGTTCTTTGAATTAGTCTGGGTCTATAGGTGGTTCTATGAATTAGTCTGGGTCTATAGGTGGTTCTGTTTCTATAATTTGGCTTATGGGTGGTTTTGGTTTTGTACCTGGGTCTATCGGTGGTTCTGGTTCTACAGGTGGTTCTATGGGTTATTTTGAGTCTATAGGTGGTTCTATGAGTTAGTCTGGGTCTATAGGTGGTTCTGGTTCTACAGGTGGTTCTATGGGTTATTTTGAGTCTATAGGTGGTTCTATAGGTGGTTCTGGGTCTATAGGTGGTTCTGTTTCTATAAGTGGTTCTATGGGTGGTTTTGGTTTTGTACCTGGTTCTATGGGTGGTTCTGGTTCAACAGGTGGTTCTATGGGTTATTTTGAGTCTATAGGTGGTTCTATAGGTGGTTCTGGGTCTATAGGTGGTTCTGGGTTCTGAAAACCTTAGATAGGTCTCCTGTTTCCTCCTCCTGCTGTTGCTCTACTGGTTTCTCACCCTGGTGGCTCCAGACCAGTTCGTTGCCACATTTTGGCTGCTTTGGAGGAACGTCTCCATCTTCTGGTTCCTTACCTGGACCGTACTGCTTCTGATGTTCAGAGACAGACCCACCGTGGGCCGGGAGCAGAACCACCATCTGAGGTCCTCCAGAGGTCACAGCAGGCTTCTTCTAAAACCAGACAGAGGTTCAGTCAGGAGGTTCTGTGCAGTCAGTATCTTACCTGTCACCCAGCCTTCCTCCATCTCTGTCTCTCTCCTCCATGTCTCCTCCCTGGTGGTCCTAACCTGTGCTGAGGTGCTCCAGGTGTGTTGGCGCTGCTGCTGGTTGGACTGATGACCGTTGCAGGTGAGTTCCTAGGAAATAAAAGCATCTGTGGTCCAGATCAGAGATCCTGAAACCTTCTCTCTGCTTGTTCTCCTCCAGTCTGCTACTACATCCCTCCGTTTCCTCCCATACGAGCTCTGGTCCATCTGCTCATCATCATCCCTTACTTCTGCTGCACCTGGAAGATGCTGTCAGTGGTCCTGAAGATGGAGCCAGGTACTGATCAGACCTTGTCCTGTGGAGAAGGTTCAGCTCCTCAGCTCTAACCCAGTCTGAACATCTGCCCAGGTATCAAACCTGCAGACTCCATGGAGATGGACCAGTTTGTGGTACGCTTTCCTGGATTTGATGAAGATGATGTCACCACAGAACATCAGTTCTGAGCAGGGTTCCTGCAGAACCGGACCCGGAGAACCTCTCCTACTCTGATGGTCGGCTACAGCTTCTTCTCTCAGGTCACTGCTGATGTTCTCCCATCCTGGAGACGCCACACACCTGAAGGCTCCTCCTGGTGATCAACCTTCTCTCTCACATCCTGCAGGACGTTGACTGTCATGTTGTCTGCTGTCTGTAAACCTTCTCAGGAAGGGTTGTAGATGTTGGTTCCATGATGTAACTGATGAGATTCCTAAATAAACAGCTGATCTTGTGTCTGTGAGGCCTCCATGGAGCTGACCTCCTTCATCCTGAGGATCTGGTTGCAGATGAGAAGATCCATCATGAAACTGTGTGAAGAAGGTCAGGTAAGGATAGACATCAGAGAAGGTAGAGGAGACCCTTGACTTCTGGCCAGGAGATACAGAACCAACCTCCAGGAGTCCTGCATCCCTCTGGAGGTCCAAAGGAGTCAAGTTTACTGGAGACCCCCGGGGTCACCGGGTCAGGGACCACAGCTGCTCATAGATCACTAAAATCCACGAAGACCTCCAGTACAAACCTGTAAAATAGTTTAATACCAGAAACACCTGAATCTGCAGCTAGAAGCTAACATCTACAGTCTCCCTCATCCCGGGGGAGAATCAGCTAATCTTTATAAATACCAGCCATATTGTTATAAGATGTTCCAGCTTCCCAGGCTGCTTCATTTTCTCTCTAATATTGTAGATCTGATCAATAAAAACATCTAAAAACAACATGGAGACTCGTTCCAGAGAGACTCCATGACAGTCAATAACGTCTCTGATTAAATGAGGATCAACACACAAAGCTGCAAGAGAAAGATCAGCCAGAGACTCACCTGGACTCAGGTGTAGAGGTCGACTGGTCCTCCTGGGCCTCCAGGCTGCAGTACGTCAGAGGATCAGGTCTGTTTGGTGGGACTCTGAGGTAAACCAGGAGTCCTGGGAACGCGTCAGGAATCTGGAACCTGGTTTGGGTTGGAGACGTCAGAGATCTATCCACACCAGGGAACATCGCTGTCATCTAGAAACAATGACATCAGTGCATGGATGGATCATGTGACGCAGTTTATAAATGTTAGGACAGAGTTTACCTCTGAGACGAAGCAGGAAGGATGGTTGAGTGACTCCATCCCAGTGATGGTAATAATGGCCGCTCCACATCTTAAATGAGCTGAGTTCTGGTCCTGGAGGCCGATCGCGGTTCTGGTAGAGCAGGAGGAAACTATTTTATCCCAGATGATCGGCTGAAGCTCCCACAGCTCTGCAGAGATAACCACGATGAAGATCATCTACACCTTTTATCTTCCTCTGCTAAGTTACATCGTCATCCTCAGAGATTTTAGTATTCATGCCGAAGAGTCTCCAGGACCAAAACATGGAAGGAACGGAGAACAGGCAGAACCAGAACCTGTTAGGGTTACCCACAATCCCTTCCTCATCCACTCACATCCACAGACCCTAGAAGAGTTTGCTACGCCTGCTGGAGAGTCCAGCTCCAGTCCTCCAGGACCGTGTCCTGCCAGTTCTTCATGTCTCATGGCTCCAACACAGCTGATGCAGATGATCCAGTCGTTTTATATCCTGCAACCTGAGTTACTCAATCCCACAGTTTTCCTTTGTTTGGTGTTTAATAAATGATCCAGAGCGACTTTAAGCAGCACCACGTGAGTTAGCTGTAAGCTACATGCTCTACGAACCACATGGGCCTTTGACTGCTCGGTTTCATGAACAATGAAGACTGCCATTAATGCTATTCAAAATAGAGATCGGCTTTAAAACAGATAGTTTAAACACCAAAACTAATCTTTTAAGTCATTTTTTAAACCGCCTTCTTAGTAAGTCTAAATCCTAATTTAGATCGACATAATTGGTACGGCTGTTAACGTCAACATAAAGTCTAAATACTAAATTAGATCAATCACTGCAGTGACCGATCCATTAAATAGAATCAATTATCTAAAGGTTATTGATTTCATATTCAGCAAATGGTTTAATGAAACATTACTTCCTCCAAATCATGTTTTTCTTCACTTCTGCTTTGCTGTGAATTGGTGGTTTGAAAACAAACCAGAATCTGTTGATTAGTTTTAAACTAACTTAGCTTCACTCCCATAACTCTTCAATAAAGCCTTGGTCTTTAAGCATAAATATTTATACTGAACTGTGACATCATTATCAATTTATTGGTTATTGTTTCTACTTCTTTGCATATAGTTCTAGAGAAAGCTCAACAAAGACCCGAACTCTGCCCAGAGCGTTCAGGAGACTGAAGATCTTCAGATAGAGACGGGAAGATGTGAAATGACAGAACTGCTGTTTTTAACACCTCTCGCTCTAACAGCTTCCTGTTGTCTGTGGCTCTGGTAGAGAGGGAAGTAACTAAAACTGATCTGGGTTCAGACATGACGAAGCTCGACTCTGCACTGCTTGGTGAGTCTTTTCATCCAGCCTGGTTCTGACCACCAGAAGGTGGCTTCCACCTGCAGAACCTCCAGTAACTGACCTCCATGGTTTCCTGTTCCAGGTCTGTGTGCACTGCTGATTCTGCTGTTTGGACTCGTGTTTTCAGGTCAGTTATTGGAAGAAAAAAGGGCCGACTGTGGTTCAGGTGGTAGGAGTTCGTCTAGTAACCGGAGGGTTGCTGGTTCGAACCCCCTGCTCCGTCCGTCTTGGTCCTTGGCAAGACACTTCTCCAGCTATGCCTGCTGGTGGCGGTCAGAGGGGAGCGCCAGTGTCCGGCAGCCTCAACGTTCCCCTGGGTAGATGAGGCTGCCATGTAGCTCACCACCATCGGCGTGGAAATGACTTAATGTAGTGTGAAACGCTTTGTGGTTCTTTGACTGAAAAAGTGCAACACAAATACAGGCCATTTACCATTTTAGAACCCATCCCAGGTTCTGCAGCACCAGAACTGAATCCTTTGCTGTGTTCTGATCCAGTCAGTTACTGCATCTCTCCATCCTCCACGTGGCAGAGCTTGTTTCAGCTGGTCATCATCATCCCTTTCTTCATCTCCACCCTGAAGATGTTGGACCTTTTCAGAGACATGATGCCAGGTAGGAGCCAGACCGCCAGAGATCCTGCAGAACCAAACAGCAAAGGTTCTGTTAACCTTGGGGAAGCAGACAACTCTGAGTTTTTATTGATAATAAACCTCGAACGGCGCTCGCAGCTCAGCGCCGCTCCGGTTTGGGTCGCCTCACGCACCGCAGACTTACACCACACTCAACACTGAGCCCATCATCAATTCTGCATGTTCAAATCAGAATGATCAATAATCCAAAATGGCTGACTTCCTTTGGGTTTGACCATTGTAGAATAGATACACTACCGTTCAAAAGTTTGGGGTCACATTGAAATGTCCTTATTTTTGAAGAAAAAGCACTGTACTTTTCAATGAAGATAACTTTAAACTAGTCTTAACTTTAAAGAAACACACTCTATACATTGCTAATGTGGTAAATGACTATTCTAGCTGCAAATGTCTGGTTTTTGGTGCAATATCTACATAGGTGTATAGAGGCCCATTTCCAGCAACTATCACTCCAGTGTTCTAATGGTACAATGTGTTTGCTCATTGGCTCAGAAGGCTAATTGATGATTAGAAAACCCTTGTGCAATCATGTTCACACATCTGAAAACAGTTTAGCTCGGTACAGAAGCTACAAAACTGACCTTCCTTTGAGCAGATTGAGTTTCTGGAGCATCACATTTGTGGGGTCAATTAAACGCTCAAAATGGCCAGAAAAAGAGAACTTTCATCTGAAACTCGACAGTCTATTCTTGTTCTTAGAAATGAAGGCTATTCCATGCGAGAAATTGCTAAGAAATTGAAGATTTCCTACAACGGTGTGTACTACTCCCTTCAGAGGACAGCACAAACAGGCTCTAACCAGAGTAGAAAAAGAAGTGGGAGGCCGCGTTGCACAACTGAGCAAGAAGATAAGTACATTAGAGTCTCTAGTTTGAGAAACAGACGCCTCACAGGTCCCCAACTGGCATCTTCATTAAATAGTACCCGCAAAACACCAGTGTCAACATCTACAGTGAAGAGGCGGCTGCGGGATTCTGGGCTTCAGGGCAGAGTGGCAAAGAAAAAGCCATATCTGAGACTGGCCAATAAAAGAAAAAGATTAAGATGGGCAAAAGAACACAGACATTGGACAGAGGAAGACTGGAAAAAAGTGTTGTGGACGGATGAATCCAAGTTTGAGGTGTTTGGATCACAAAGAAGACCGTTTGTGAGACGCAGAACAACTGAAAAGATGCTGGAAGAATGCCTGACGCCATCTGTTAAGCATGGTGGAGGTAATGTGATGGTCTGGGGTTGCTTTGGTGCTGGTAAGGTGGGAGATTTGTACAGGGTAAAAGGGATTCTGAATAAGGAAGGCTATCACTCCATTTTGCAACGCCATGCCATACCCAGTGGACAGCGCTTGATTGGAGCCAATTTCATCCTACAACAGGACAATGACCCAAAACACACCTCCAAATTGTGCAAGAACTATTTAGAGAAGAAGCAGGCAGCTGGTATTCTATCGGTAATGGAGTGGCCAGCGCAGTCACCAGATTTGAACCCCATTGAGCTGTTGTGGGAGCAGCTTGACCGTATGGTACGCAAGAAGTGCCCATCCAACCAATCCAAATTGTGGGAGCTGCTTCTAGAAGCATGGGGTGCAATTTCTCCAGATTACCTCAACAAATTAACAGCTAGAATGCCAAAGGTCTGCAATGCTGTAATTGCTGCAAATGGAGGATTCTTTGACGAAAGCAAAGTTTGATGTAAAAAAAATCTTATTTCAAATACAAATCATTATTTCTAACCTTGTCAATGTCTTGACTCTATTTTCTATTCATTTCACAACATATGGTGGTGAATAAGTGTGACTTTTCATGGAAAACACAAAATTGTTTGGGTGACCCCAAACTTTTGAACGGTAGTGTATGTTTGTAGGTCATGTTAAGTTACATGTGTGTACCTAATTTCATTATAGGTGAAAGTACGGCTTGGTTGTTTTAATGGTTCTAGGGGGCGCTGTGGATGAATTAGGCCACGCCCACAATCTATTTGCATGAATTTGTTAGGGCTTGGACTAATATCCATCATGTTGAATTTGGTGCAGATCAGATGAAATATGTGGAAATGACAGCCAAACGTATCGCCATAGCACCAGGCTCTGCCACGCCTTCTATCAAACACCATCACTACTGAAACCAAATTACACCAACTTGTTTTCAATCACTGACCACAGCTACCTACCATAGGAAAACATTAGATCGCCTGTTCTCAGAGGGCGGGGCTTAGATGACATCAGCATCTGACCAGTTAAATGTGTTGAATGGTCCTATGTGATGTGTGTTGTTACAGCTGTGACCTCGTGTGGAAGTTATTACACCATCTTTGGCGAGAAGCCTTACTTTGAGGTTTGGCCACGCCCACAGTCGGTCCTCACTCATTTTAAAGAGTGTAAGTCAAAAACTCTAGGGGGAGTTTGTTCAAATACAACGTGTGAAAATGGCACAACATGGCAGCTTTGATCCAAAATGGACGACTTTCTGTGGGGTTTGGACCATGGCTCAAAGAGACTTTTTTTAGGTCCTGTGACACTATATAGGTTTAGTGTCTTGTAGGGGGCACTGTGTTGGAATTAGGCCACGCCCACCATAACTACCTCACTATCGAGGCATTTCTGTTGCGACTTTTGCAAAATACGAAACTTTTGTGCATGACTGTAAAATTTGGGAATCGCTTGTTTCATGTCTCGTTCAGAGAGAACTGTACTGCAGGTCAGATAGTAGCTGTTAATGACTACTCCACAGAACCCCATTCAGCAAAGCGACTCCTTCAGTCAGCGCCGGTACCGCTGGATGGACTGGTACCGGTCCATCAGAGGTTCCAGCAGGAAGAGGTTTCAGATTTAGGCGTCTGTGGCTCTCCTGAGTAAAACTGAGGACATTTTCTCCGTACCTGCAGGTTCTGATCCAACCAGGACCAGGACGGTCTCCCAGCCTGCTGAACCAGATCAGGGGCTTGATGAAGACTATGAGAACATCACTGATGATGTCACCACCGCGTATGACTTCTGACGCTACAGGAACAGGAACTCCTCCCAGGTTTTAGGAGCAGCATTGCTGATGTCTCTCTATCCCGGCGTTATATTACCCAGAATCCCTCAGCAGTGAGAGGACATCCTTCCCTCTGTTTCTGGTGCTTTCTCATACCCAAGCAAAGTAAGTTCTGATGTTCTGGTTGCTGGAACCGACTCAGATCAGAACCTTGACACCATTACAATCTGTTGATGAATCAGTCAACATCAGCGTCTGAATAAAAAAATCCTGTTAAAACCTAAACCGCTTCCTGTGTTTATCTGCAGCAGATCACATGACTGCAGCAGGTCACATGACTGCAGCAGGGTCTGTTCTGGTCTCTGGAGCAGAACCGAACCAGAACCCTGCTGCCAGAGTCCTGACCCACACCAGGAACAGGGATCAGATCAGAACTAGACCCTGCTGGTCAAAGAGGGGATTTTATTGATCATCTCATCAATAATCTATAAAACAGTGAAAAGTTCTGGTTCCGGTCCAAAATAAACTGCTGGGTTGTTGGTCTGGTAGAACCCTGTAGAACCATCTTGATTCCATCATGGTTCCTATAAAGCACCTTGATTCAGCCTCAGGGGCCGTTTACACGACAACGTTTTTTCAGCAACACGGAGGTTTTTCTCTCCGATTCGGCCTCTCGTTTACACGACAACGGGAAAACGGGGGGCGAAAACGCAGCTTTTGGGAAACGGCTTCCAGAGTGGAGAGTTTTGAAAACGCTGGGTGATTCGTTGTCGTGTAAACGCAAGCCGGAGAGTTTTGAAAACGATGACGTCACTGCCAGCCGCCTACGGACATGTTGCACTTGCGCACTCCGCCTTTCTACAGAACAACAACAATGGCGGATCCAGGTATGCTGTTACTGCTGATGCAGCTTCTGAAGTTATTTGGTCTCTGTGAGCAAAACTTAGAGATCATCAGGCTTCTGTGCGATCGCCAAAAGAAACCCATACAGTACGTGCGCCAAATAATCAATACGCCTTTATTTAAGCGGAGAACTACAAGAAGACCGCCATTGTTAGTTATCATGAAATGTTTCTTTTCCGGGTTGTGAGGGGGAAACCTTGGAACCCTGCATACATGGGGCACACTGCCATCTAGAGGCCGGGCATATGTACTACATCGTTTTCCATCGGGCGCCCTGTCATGTAAACGCAGCGCGTTTTCACCCGCGTGTTTAAACAGAAACGGCAACGCTGTCGTGTAAAAAGCCACTCAGTGTGGAGGGAAATAAACACGCACCATGAGGGGGCGGGGCTTACAGTGTTTCTTATTGGCCGGGACCAATCAGTGGGGGAGGAGCCGAAGACATGAACGAAAACTGGGTCAGAACAAACTACCAGAACCAGGTTCAGTTAGAACATCACATCAGGCCACTTTCAGCAGAACATCAGCTTCCTGGAGACGAAGATGATGATGACGGTATATATATATACGTATATATATATATATATACGTATATATATATATATATATATATATATATATATATATATATATATACGTATATATATATATATATATATATATACGTATATATATATATATATATACGTGTATATATATATATATATATACGTGTATATAAACGTGTATATATATATATATATATATATATATACACGTTTATACGTGTATATATATATATATATACGTATATATATATATATATATACGTATATATATATATATACGTATATATATATATACGTATATATATATATATATATATATATATACACGTATAAACGTGTATATATATATATATATATATATATACACGTTTATACGTGTATATATATATATATATATATATATACGTATATATATATATACGTATATATATATATATACGTATATATATATATATATATACGTATATATATATATATATATATATATATATATATATATACGTATATATATATATATATATATATATATATATATATATATATACGTATATATATATATATATAGGCAGGTAGGCAGTTGGGGAATATATATATATATATATATATATATATACGTATATATATATATATATATATATATATATATATATATATATATATATATATATATATACGTATATATATATATATATATATATATATATATATATATATATATATATATATATATATTCCCCAACTGCCTACCCCAGACTTCCAGCATGTTCCTTCACACAGTCACATGGATGTTTTACTACAACAGTCCCCCCTGATTGGGCTCTCTAGGATCACCAAAAACATGTATTTAGTTAAATGATAGTTTATAACTGTGAATGACAAATAAAAAGATGGTAAACCCCTTCTCAAACCCCCAGACGGTCGTGGCAGATGGCCGCTCCTACTGAGCCTGGTTCTGTTGGAGGTTTCTTCCTGTTAAAGGGGAGTTTTTCCTCTCCACCGTCGCTACATGCTTGCTCAGTATGAGGGATTGCTGAAGGATTGCTGTGGTTGGAAAGTCTGCATCAATGGGGCCCAACCTCACGCCAATGACTGACGCAATCTGCTGGGATTCCTTAAATAGGAAACTTTTTAACTGATTGGAATGTTTGTATAAATGTATTGAAATGACTTCTTGTTAAGTGCCTTGAGATGACATCTGTTGTGAATCGGCGCTATATAAATAAACTGAATTGAATTGAATTAAAGATATACTAACACACTTATGAGGGCTAATTTGTAACATGGATAAAATTGAAATAAACAGTCAATCCTATGGCAGTGGTGAGTCAACAAACCTGTCAGCTGTTCATAAACAGGAGAAATTTACAGAACTTAACTAGAATCAGTCAGAGCCTTGAGCTGATCCACAATGCTGCTTATTATATATATATATATATATATATATATATATATATATATATATATATATATATAAATATGAACAAACGAGGAATCTAACTCAAATCAATATTCGGTGTGATCACCCTTTGCCTTCTAAACAGCATCAACTCTTCTAGCTAAACTTGCAGACAGTCATTGAGGGAACTGGGCTGGTAGGTTGTTCCAACCATCTTAGAGAACTAACCACAGATCTTCCTCACATCCTTCTGTCTCTTCATATAATCCCTGAAACACTCCATGATGTTGAGATCAGTGCTCTGTGGGGGTCACACCATCTCTTCTTCTTCTTCTTTAAGCTGAAGAGTTCTCAATGACGTTGGCTGGATGTTTAGGGTAGTTTTACTGCAGCAGAATAAATGTGGGGCCAATCATACGCCTCCCTGATGGTGTTGCATGATGGATAAGTATCTTTCTGTATTTCTCAGCATAGAGAACACCATTAATCCTGATCAAATCTCCATCTGCAGAAAGGCAGCCCCAAGGAACCTCCACCGTGCTTCACTGTTGCCTGTAGACACTCATCATGGTACTTCTCTCCAGCCCTTCCACCAACACACTGCATTCTGCTCCAGCCACATTTTTCACATTTAGACTCATCAGTCCAGAACTCCTGCTGACAATGTTCTGCTCCCCAGTTCTTCTGTTTTCATGCATACTTGAGTCGGTTGGCCTTGTTTCCACGTCGGAGGCTTTTTGGCTGAAACTCTTCCATGAACACCACTTCTCTCAAGACTTCTCCAGACAGTAGATGGGTGTACCTGAGTCCTACTGGTTTCTGCCAGTTCAAAGCTGATGGCTCTGCTGAACATCTTCTGGTTTCTAAGGGTAATAAGCTTCATGTGTGTTTCATCTGCTGCACTAAGTTTCCTTAGCCGAGCGCTGCGTCTACAATCCTCAATGATGCCGGTTTCTTTGTGCTTCTTCAAAAGATCTTGATCAGAACATCTAGAAACCCCAGTCTGATCGGAAATGTTTGTGTGGGAGAAACCTTGCTGATGCTGTATAACTACCTTGTGTCTTGTTGCTGAGATCAATCTCGCCATGATATGAAACTATCTTCCACATCCTCAACCTGGTAGCAGAGTTTGGATGTTAAGCCTCCTAAACAGCTGGTTCTGTTTCTGTCATGTTCCTGTCTAACCTCCGGACCCACATGCAGAACCACACTCGGACCACAGAACAAAGTTAAGATGTTTTTATTAAAGAAACGAAAATGATCAGCTGGAAACAGCGGGGACTGCTGGGCGTCTGGATATGGAGAGATGAGGTTAGAGAAGGTCGTTGACGGATGGGAATTAACTGAATTCTTGAGAGCGGTGGTACTCATAGATCTGAGGCGATTTCCAATTTCAGGGGAGATAAGTGAGATCTGCTGAGCGGAGTCAGAGGCTGCTGAGGTCCGGTGGAAGGTGACAAGGAGGAGGCAGCGTGGCTGAGAGCGGGCAGGCAGGTGGAAAAATGGAGACTGGCTGGATCAAGAGACTCCTCAGTAAGAACCTGGGAAACTCAAAGAGCGCAGGGGATCACTGGAGATCACTGGGAACAATCTCGGGAGAAATACCTGGAGATCAGAGGCTTGGAGGTACCGGTAGGGCAACCATCAGGCGTTGAATGTTTGTCAGCCAGCTCCTTAAGAAGCCCAGGGACACAAAAGGCCTGATTAAAAACAGGTGAGTGTAATCAGCCGGTGCAGCAGCTCTTCACCACAGATCCTCCCTGCGACAGATGACTCACAGCAGACACACAAACACAGAACCTCACAGTTTCAGTTAATGACTGTGTTTCAACCTGCATGTGACATCGATGATCATTAGAACCTGTTTAGTATAATTGGTTGATCATATACTTGACTATAATCCTACAAAATCCCTGGCTTTTTGCAAGTGTACCTGTAAGATTTGATGCTGGTTTTAAAGCAAAAGGTAGTATAATTTTATTTAGTAAATATTGATTTTAATTAGGTTTGTCTTTTGTTTGCTCACGTTGCATTTAGTAAATTGATGTAACTCAGCATTCTTCCCCCTCCAAACACGGCGAGTGGCGTTTATACCAAAGAGTTTTATTTTGGTCTCATCTGATCACATGACATTCTCCCGATCCTCCTCTGGATCATCCAGATGATCTCTGGTAAACTTTAGACGGGCCTGGACATGAGCTGGCTTAAGCAGGGGGACCTTTGGAGCGCAGCATGACGACGTAGTGTGTTACTATAGTAACCTTTGCTACTGTGGTCCCAGCTCTCTTCAGGTCATTGACCAGTTCCCCCCGTGTGGTTCTGGGATGTTTCCTCACCGTTCTCTAGATCAGGTGTTCCCCACCAGGTGAGATCTAGCATGGAGCCCCAGGTAGAGGGAGATTGTCAGGGATTCATTTTCTAATAATTGCTCCAACAGTTGATCTCTTCTCACCAAGCTGCTTGCCTATTGTAGATCGGATCATCCCAGTCTGGTGCATGTGGACAATCTTGTCCCTGGTGTCCTTGGACAGCTCTCTGGTCTTGGTCATGATGGAGGTTGGAGTCTGACTGTCTGAAGGTGGACAGGTGTCTTTATACTGATGAGTTAAAACAGGAGCCATTAATACAGGTAACGAGTGGAGCATAGAAGAGCTTCTTAAAGGAGAAGTAACAGGTCTGTGAGGGACAGAAGTCTTGATTGGTTGTAGACTTCTGGTTATAAACAGCTTCTTCCTACTTTCTGCTCTCTCCTCCAGTGCAGCTGGTGGCGCCGCCCCAGCAAAGAACAGAAATATAAACAATTGTTTCTTGTAGAAATGAAAGGAGAATATTTTACAGTCAGAAAAAACTTGATGCTTAAATTTGGAACACATTTTTTTTTTGTTCCTTTCAGGAAAAAATGTCCCCAGAAAAACAAAGTTTAAACTTTAAAGTATTTTATTCTAGGATTATTTTCCCCCTCCGCTCATAACTAGAAATAAACTTTGTCTTCTGGACCGGTGGGTTCATAACTTTATTACAAACATGATCTTATTCTATAACATCACTGAATGTTCTGTTTGCTTTGTAATAAATATAAATATGATCAATAAAGATATAACTGACTGAAGTTAGTCCTTGTTGAAGAAGCTAGGCTATGATTTATTCTGGGTCTCAGGATGTTTTAGTTCATAGGTTCTGATGGTTCTGCTGCTCTTCAACTCCAGGTCAGATACAGAGTTTATTCACATTTATAAAGTTAAAACATTATAATCTGATAAACCCTCTGATGTGGATGACAGAGTGAGAAAGATTCACTCTGTCAGGAGGACAGTAGCTGCCTGCTGTGGTCCTGCAGCCTGGATGTGATCCAGACCTCATGTCTGAGTATAAATAGATGGAGAATAAAGGCGGTTCTGTTTATCTGGGCTGGAACCGGGCCTGCAGGATGATCCGGCTCTACGCTGCCTTGCTGCCAGGCTCTGAGCAGGAATTTAACCCTCTCACCTCCGGTAGCCTCGCTCTGATCGCTGAGCTCAGGTCAAATGTTTGGATTTACGCGGAACGGCCCTTTAATGCTTTCAGCGCCGGGGTCAGAGGTCACGGCAGCTTCCCGCTCGTCTGATTGGCTGGTTCTGACGGGAAACAGGGTGTGTGAGTTCACACACACACACACACACACGTCTTGCTATCCTTGTGTTGACATTGTATTGACTTCCATTGATTTTACTATGCCTAACCCAGACACTTTCCCTAAACCTAACCATTACTGATACATGCCTAACCCTAACCTTAACCTAAACCTAAACCTAACCATTACTGATACATGCCTAACCCTAACCTTAACCTAAACCTAACCATTACTGATACATGCCTAACCCTAACCTTAACCTAAACCTAACCATTACTGATACATGCCTAACCCTAACCTTAACCTAAACCTAATTCACACCATACCTCTAAACCTAACTAGTAGAGTTTAATAGCTAGTTAAACATTGTGGGGACCAGGCAAAATGTCCTCACAACTACAGATGTCCTCACAAGGGTGGTGGGCTGTCAAAGGTTGGTCCTCACAAGTACAGCTATACATGTACACACACACACACACACACACACACACACACACACACACACACACACACACACAGTAATCCCAGCTCCTAAAACACACTCATACAGGTATTTGTGCAGCTGTGAGGACCCGGTTCGGTCCGACTCGGAGTAAATCTGAAGCAGATCTAAAGCCGGTCGGCCGTGTTAAACCACAGATATAACCCCCCCCCCCCACACACACACACACACTCTGGTCCTCACAGGGATGGTAACTAGACACAATCTGCTTAGTTAAGCTTACTTGTAATAAAAGCAACATATAATAATAAATAGACGCTTTAGGTTTGTGTATTCTGGAGCCACAAAGTTACTCTAAGACAAACCAGAACAAAGTCGTTATAAAGGTGCTTCTTGTCTACTACTGCTTCAACATATCCAACTCAGAGAAACTAGCTCCGCCTCTTTTGACAAAACACTGACCAATCAGCTCAACCTCTAACCTGACCTTTGACCCCAGATGCATCATACATAGCAACAACAACAATGGTGGATTACGGGTTCATCTTGTAGTTTATTAGTTCTTCTTCTTCTTCTTCTTCTTCTTCTTCTTCTTCTTCTTCTTCTTCTTCTTCTTCTTCTTCTTCTTCTTCTTCTTCTTCTTCTTCTTCCTGTCTCCTTGTTGGGACACGAGGATATGGGAGCCATGATGGAGAACCTTCAGATTTATTCCTGTCCTAACTTTATCCTCTCACCCAGAAACTGTGACAGCGCTAAACACAAGCTGGGAAAAACAACGTCTTGTAATTACTTATTGAATCCTTTTTAAATTACAGAATTAATTTATTCATTGAGTTACAAAAATTATATTTAAAAACATGTTATTGTAAATGACAAGTGTGTAACAACACAACAACTTTAAGCCTTTTGTGGCTCCAGATTTGATTAGTTGTATTTAATACTGGACTCCTCTCCCACTTTCTCAACCATCGTCCCTTTGGACCTTTGGACCTTTGGACCTTTGGACCTTTGAACTGGGCTTGGATGTGAAGCGTAAACCAGACTGGTTCTTCAGATCTGTTGATGCAGCATCTAGAGGATCCTTTATACTTGCACTGTCTCAGTCGCGTCTCTGTAACATAATCAGAAGCTTTTCTCGTTGTTTCTCCTGGTATTCAATCAGTTTATTGTGCGTCTGTCCATTTCCTGTCCAATTCCAGCAGAACCGGGTTGGGCTGATGTTCTGAGGTCACATCCTTCCTGTAGATGTCCCAGTCAGTCTGCAGGAGAAGCAGCTTCCTGTGACCTCTGACCTCTGCTTGCCTCACCACCATGGAAAAATCAGACTGACTGCAGCTCCCAATAAAACACATGATGATTAAATATGTCCTGAACAGGAAACAAGCAGAGCAGACGGGCCAGAACTTTCTGCTCCACGGGTCAGAACCACCAACGACTCTGAAACGCTTGATTAAAATATTGTTGTTAAACTCACTGGGATTAAAATCTGTTTATCAAGAGTATTATGGGCCAGAAGCAGAGTGAGATTTCATTCACCAATTACATAAGGAATGATCCAGGTCCAGTTTGGTAGAGCGATCCAGATCCAGTGTGGTGGAGCGATCCAGGTCCAGGTTTATGGATCGATCCAGGTCCAATTTGGTGAACTGATCCAGGTCCAGTTTGGTAGAGCGATCCAGATCCAGTGTGGTGGAGCGATCCAGGTCCAGGTTTATGGATCGATCCAGGTCCAATTTGGTGAACTGATCCAGGTCCAGTTTGGTGAACTGATCCAGATCCAGTTTGGTGAACTGATCCAGGTCCAGGTTGGTGAACTGATCCAGATCCAGTTTGGTGAACTGATCCAGGTCCAGTTTGGTGAAATGATCCAGGTCCAGTTTGTTGGACCAATCCAGATCCAGTTTGGTGAACTGATCCAGGTCCAGTTTGGTGGACCGATCCAGATCCAGTTTGGTGAACTGATCCAGATCCAGTTTGGTGGACCGGTCCAGATCCAGTTTGGTGAACTGATCCAGGTCCAGTTTGGTGGACCGATCCAGGTCCAGTTTGGTGACCTGATCCAGGTCCAGTTTGGTGAACTGATCCAGGTCCAGTTTGGTGAACTGATCCAGGTCCAGTTTGGTGAACTGATCTAGGTCCAGTTTGGTGAAATGATCCAGGTCCAGTTTGGTGGACCGATCCAGATCCAGTTTGGTGAACTGATCCAGGTCCAGTTTGGTGGACCGATCCAGGTCCAGTTTGGTGAACTGATCCAGATCCAGTTTGGTGGACCGATCCAGGTCCAGTTTGGTGAACTGATCCAGGTCCAGTTTGGTGGACCAATCCAGATCCAGTTTGATGAACTGATCCAGATCCAGTTTGCTGGACTGATCCAGATCGGACCAGTGGACCTGGAGACGACAGGAAGCTTCCAGAACCGATCCTGCTGGATTGGTTCTGGAAGCTTCCTGTCGTCAGAGGTACCATCAACTCCTCTTCATCCTCCCTGCCATCTCCATGGTAACCAGCTGTAACCCCACCCTGTGACCTCTGACCCCCCCTCGCCACATTCCTGCCGATGTTCAGGGAGGAAGTGATGTCGCTCAGCCCTGACCCTCAGCAGCGGGGGGGTTTCCAACGTTTCCCATGATGCCTTTCAGCGAGGAGCCGGCAGCAGATGGGCGGAGCCAACCATTGTTCCAGGAGACCCGGTCCGGTCGGTTCTGACCCGGTTTCCTCAATGGTTAGTGGACCCTCTGCAGCTAGAACCTCAGAGACCAGAACTGAAGTATCATCATCATCATCATCACCATCATTACTGCCATGTCACCATAACAACAGTCCAGTTTATGGGATGGATGCAGTCGTCTGGTTTCAGCCCTGAATGTTTCGTTTCAGTCTCACCTCTCAGTCACTGCTGCTGTTCTCTCCTCTGATCGACTCTGTGTCAGGTTACAGTTATAGGAACAATAAGGAGTATGTTTATGAACTTATTACCCCGAATGCCTTTATATAAGGCGTATGTTAACGGTTTATTAACTTATTAACTTATAAAGCCTTTATATAAGGCGTATGTTAACGGTTTATTAACTTATTAACTTATAAAGCTTTTATATAAGGCGTATGTTAACGGTTTATTAACTTATTAACTTATAAAGCTTTTATATAAGGTGTATGTTAACGGTTTATTAACTTATTAACTTATCAAGCTTTTATATAAGGCGTATGTTAACGGTTTATTAACTTATTAACTTATCAAGCTTTTATATAAGGCGTATGTTAACGGTTTATTAACTTATTAACTTATCAAGCTTTTATGTAAGGCGTATGTTAACGGTTTATTAACTTATTAACTGATCAAGCTTTTATGTAAGGCGTATGTTAACGGTTTTTTAACTTATTAACTTATAAAGCCTTTATATAAGGCATATGTTAACGGTTTATTAACTTATTAACTTATAAAGCTTTTATATAAGGCTTATATTAACGGTTTATTAACTTATAAACTTATAAAGCTTTTATATAAGGCTTATGTTAACGGTTTATTAACTTATTAACTTATAAAGCTTTTATATAAGGCGTATATTAACGGTTTATTAACTTATTAACTTATCAAGCTTTTATATAAGGCGTATGTTAACGGTTTTTTAACTTATTAACTTATAAAGCTTTTATATAAGGCTTATGTTAACGGTTTATTAACTTATTAACTTATAAAGCTTTTATATAAGGCGTATGTTAACGGTTTATTAACTTATTAACTTATAAAGCTTTTATATAAGGCTTATGTTAACGGTTCATTAACTTATTAACTTATAAAGCTTTTATATAAGGCGTATGTTAACGGTTTATTAACTTATAAAGCCTTTATATAAGGCGTATGTTAACGGTTTATTAACTTATTAACTTATAAAGCCTTTATATAAGGCGTATGTTAACGGTTTATTAACTTATTAACTTATAAAGCTTTTATATAAGGCGTATGTTAACGGTTTATTACCTTATTAACTTATAAAGCTTTTATATAAGAAGTATGTTAACGGATTTATTAACTTATTAACTTATAAAGCCTTTATATAAGGCGTATGTTAAAGGTTTATTAACTTATTAACTTATAAAGCTTTTATATAAGGCGTATGTTAACGGTTTATTAACTTATTAACTTATCAAGCTTTTATATAAGGCGTATGTTAACGGTTTTTTAACTTATTAACTTATAAAGCTTTGATATGAGGCTTATGTTAACGGTTTATTAACTTATTAACTTATAAAGCTTTTATATAAGGCGTATGTTAACGGTTTATTAACTTATTAACTTATAAAGCTTTTATATAAGGCGTATGTTAACGGTTTATTAACTTATTAACTTATAAAGCCTTTATATAAGGCGTATGTTAAAGGTTTATTAACTTATTAACTTATAAAGCTTTTATATAAGGCGTATGTTAACGGTTCATTAACTTATTAACTTATAAAGCTTTTATATAAGGCGTATGTTAACGGTTTATTAACTTATAAAGCCTTTATATAAGGCGTATGTTAACGGTTTATTAACTTATTAACTTATAAAAATTTTATATAAGGCGTATGTTAACGGTTTATTAACTTATTAACTTATAAAGCTTTTATATAAGGCGTATGTTAACGGTTTATTAACTTATTAACTTATAAAGCTTTTATATAAGGCGTATGTTAACGGTTTATTAACTTATTAACTTATAAAGCCTTTATATAAGGCGTATGTTAACGGTTTATTAACTTAATAACTTATTAAGCTTTTATATAAGGCTTATGTTAACGGTTTATTAACTTATTAACTTATAAAGCTTTTATATAAGGCTTATGTTAACGGTTTATTAACTTATTAACTTATAAAGCTTTTATATAAGGCTTATGTTAACGGTTTATTAACTTATTAACTTATCAAGCTTTTATGTAAGGCGTATGTTAACGGTTTTTTAACTTATTAACTTATAAAGCTTTTATATAAGGCTTATGTTAACGGTTTATTAACTTATTAACTTATAAAGCTTTTATATAAGGCGTATGTTAACGGTTTATTAACTTATTAACTTATAAAGCTTTTATATAAGGCGTATGTTAACGGTTTATTAACTTATTAACTTATAAAGCCTTTATATAAGGCTTATGTTAACGGTTTATTAACTTATTAATTTATAAAGCCTTTATATAAGGCGTATGTTAACGGTTTATTAACTTATTAACTTATAAAGCTTTTATATAAGGCTTATGTTAACGGTTTATTAACTTATTAACTTATCAAGCTTTTATGTAAGGCGTATGTTAACGGTTTTTTAACTTATTAACTTATAAAGCTTTTATATAAGGCTTATGTTAACGGTTTATTAACTTATTAACTTATAAAGCTTTTATATAAGGCGTATGTTAACGGTTTATTAACTTATTAACTTATAAAGCTTTTATATAAGGCGTATGTTAACGGTTTATTAACTTATTAACTTATAAAGCCTTTATATAAGGCTTATGTTAACGGTTTATTAACTTATTAACTTATAAAGCCTTTATATAAGGCGTATGTTAACGGTTTATTAACTTATTAACTTATAAAGCCTTTATATAAGGCTTATGTTAACGGTTTATTAACTTATTAATTTATAAAGCCTTTATATAAGGCGTATGTTAACGGTTTATTAACTTATCAGGCTTTTATATGAGGCGTATGTTAACGGTTTATTAACTTATAAAGCCTTTATATAAGGCTTATGTTAACGGTTTATTAACTTATTAACTTATAAAGCTTTTATATAAGGCTTATGTTAACGGTTTATTAACTTATTAACTGATCAAGCTTTTTTGTAAGGCGTATGTTAACGGTTTTTTAACTTATTAACTTATAAAGCTTTTATATAAGGCTTATGTTAACGGTTTATTAACTTATTAACTTATAAAGCTTTTATATAAGGCGTATGTTAACGGTTTATTAACTTATTAACTTATAAAGCTTTTATATAAGGCGTATGTTAACGGTTTATTAACTTATTTACTTATAAAGCCTTTATATAAGGCGTATGTTAACGGTTTATTAACTTATTAACTTATAAAGCTTTTATATAAGGCGTATGTTAACGGTTTATTAACTTATTAACTTATAAAGCTTTTATATAAGGCTTATGTTAACGGTTTATTAACTTTTTAACTTATAAAGCTTTTATATAAGGCGTATGTTAACGGTTTATTAACTTATTAACTTATAAAGCTTTTATATAAGGCGTTTGTTAACGGTTTATTAACTTATTTACTTATAAAGCTTTTATATAAGGCGTATGTTAACGGTTTATTAACTTATTAACTTATAAAGCCTTTATATAAGGCGTATGTTAACGGTTTATTAACTTATTAACTTATAAAGCTTTTATATAAGGCGTATGTTAACGGTTTATTAACTTATTAACTTATAAAGCTTTTATATAAGGCGTATGTTAACGGTTTATTAACTTATTAACTTATAAAGCTTTTATATAAGGCGTATGTTAACGGTTTATTAACTTATTAACTTATAAAGCCTTTATATAAGGCGTATGTTAACGGTTTATTAACTTAATAACTTATAAAGCTTTTATATAAGGCTTATGTTAACGGTTTATTAACTTATTAACTTATAAAGCTTTTATATAAGGCGTATGTTAACGGTTTATTAACTTATTAACTTATAAAGCTTTTATATAAGGCTTATGTTAACGGTTTATTAACTTATTAACTTATAAAGCTTTTATATAAGGCTTATGTTAACGGTTTATTAACTTATTAACTTATCAAGCTTTTATGTAAGGCGTATGTTAACGGTTTTTTTACTTATTAACTTATAAAGCTTTTATATAAGGCTTATGTTAACGGTTTATTAACTTATTAACTTATAAAGCTTTTATATAAGGCGTATGTTAACGGTTTGTTAACTTATTAACTTATAAAGCTTTTATATAAGGCGTATGTTAACGGTTCATTAACTTATTAACTTATAAAGCTTTTATATAAGGCGTATGTTAACGGTTTATTAACTTATAAAGCCTTTATATAAGGCGTATGTTAACGGTTTATTAACTTATTAACTTATAAAAATTTTATATAAGGCGTATGTTAACGGTTTATTAACTTATTAACTTATAAAGCTTTTATATAAGGCGTATGTTAACGGTTTATTAACTTATAAACTTATAAAGCTTTTATATAAGGCTTATGTTAACGGTTTATTAACTTATTAACTTATAAAGCTTTTATATAAGGCGTATATTAACGGTTTATTAACTTATTAACTTATCAAGCTTTTATATAAGGCGTATGTTAACGGTTTTTTAACTTATTAACTTATAAAGCTTTTATATAAGGCTTATGTTAACGGTTTATTAACTTATTAACTTATAAAGCTTTTATATAAGGCGTATGTTAACGGTTTATTAACTTATTAACTTATAAAGCTTTTATATAAGGCTTATGTTAACGGTTCATTAACTTATTAACTTATAAAGCTTTTATATAAGGCGTATGTTAACGGTTTATTAACTTATAAAGCCTTTATATAAGGCGTATGTTAACGGTTTATTAACTTATTAACTTATAAAGCCTTTATATAAGGCGTATGTTAACGGTTTATTAACTTATTAACTTATAAAGCTTTTATATAAGGCGTATGTTAACGGTTTATTACCTTATTAACTTATAAAGCTTTTATATAAGAAGTATGTTAACGGATTTATTAACTTATTAACTTATAAAGCCTTTATATAAGGCGTATGTTAAAGGTTTATTAACTTATTAACTTATAAAGCTTTTATATAAGGCGTATGTTAACGGTTTATTAACTTATTAACTTATCAAGCTTTTATATAAGGCGTATGTTAACGGTTTTTTAACTTATTAACTTATAAAGCTTTGATATAAGGCGTATGTTAAAGGTTTATTAACTTATTAACTTATAAAGCTTTTATATAAGGCGTATGTTAACGGTTTATTAACTTATTAACTTATCAAGCTTTTATATAAGGCGTATGTTAACGGTTTTTTAACTTATTAACTTATAAAGCTTTGATATAAGGCTTATGTTAACGGTTTATTAACTTATTAACTTATAAAGCTTTTATATAAGGCGTATGTTAACGGTTTATTATCTTATTAACTTATAAAGCTTTTATATAAGGCGTATGTTAACGGTTTATTAACTTATTAACTTATAAAGCCTTTATATAAGGCGTATGTTAAAGGTTTATTAACTTATTAACTTATAAAGCTTTTATATAAGGCGTATGTTAACGGTTCATTAACTTATTAACTTATAAAGCTTTTATATAAGGCGTATGTTAACGGTTTATTAACTTATAAAGCCTTTATATAAGGCGTATGTTAACGGTTTATTAACTTATTAACTTATAAAAATTTTATATAAGGCGTATGTTAACGGTTTATTAACTTATTAACTTATAAAGCTTTTATATAAGGCGTATGTTAACGGTTTATTAACTTATTAACTTATAAAGCTTTTATATAAGGCGTATGTTAACGGTTTATTAACTTATTAACTTATAAAGCCTTTATATAAGGCGTATGTTAACGGTTTATTAACTTAATAACTTATTAAGCTTTTATATAAGGCTTATGTTAACGGTTTATTAACTTATTAACTTATAAAGCTTTTATATAAGGCTTATGTTAACGGTTTATTAACTTATTAACTTATAAAGCTTTTATATAAGGCTTATGTTAACGGTTTATTAACTTATTAACTTATCAAGCTTTTATGTAAGGCGTATGTTAACGGTTTTTTAACTTATTAACTTATAAAGCTTTTATATAAGGCTTATGTTAACGGTTTATTAACTTATTAACTTATAAAGCTTTTATATAAGGCGTATGTTAACGGTTTATTAACTTATTAACTTATAAAGCTTTTATATAAGGCGTATGTTAACGATTTATTAACTTATTAACTTATAAAGCTTTTATATAAGGCGTATGTTAACGGTTTATTAACTTATAAACTTATAAAGCTTTTATATAAGGCTTATGTTAACGGTTTATTAACTTATTAACTTATAAAGCTTTTATATAAGGCGTATATTAACGGTTTATTAACTTATTAACTTATCAAGCTTTTATATAAGGCGTATGTTAACGGTTTTTTAACTTATTAACTTATAAAGCTTTTATATAAGGCTTATGTTAACGGTTTATTAACTTATTAACTTATAAAGCTTTTATATAAGGCGTATGTTAACGGTTTATTAACTTATTAACTTATAAAGCTTTTATATAAGGCTTATGTTAACGGTTCATTAACTTATTAACTTATAAAGCTTTTATATAAGGCGTATGTTAACGGTTTATTAACTTATAAAGCCTTTATATAAGGCGTATGTTAACGGTTTATTAACTTATTAACTTATAAAGCCTTTATATAAGGCGTATGTTAACGGTTTATTAACTTATTAACTTATAAAGCTTTTATATAAGGCGTATGTTAACGGTTTATTACCTTATTAACTTATAAAGCTTTTATATAAGAAGTATGTTAACGGATTTATTAACTTATTAACTTATAAAGCCTTTATATAAGGCGTATGTTAAAGGTTTATTAACTTATTAACTTATAAAGCTTTTATATAAGGCGTATGTTAACGGTTTATTAACTTATTAACTTATCAAGCTTTTATATAAGGCGTATGTTAACGGTTTTTTAACTTATTAACTTATAAAGCTTTGATATAAGGCTTATGTTAACGGTTTATTAACTTATTAACTTATAAAGCTTTTATATAAGGCGTATGTTAACGGTTTATTAACTTATTAACTTATAAAGCTTTTATATAAGGCGTATGTTAACGGTTTATTAACTTATTAACTTATAAAGCCTTTATATAAGGCGTATGTTAAAGGTTTATTAACTTATTAACTTATAAAGCTTTTATATAAGGCGTATGTTAACGGTTCATTAACTTATTAACTTATAAAGCTTTTATATAAGGCGTATGTTAACGGTTTATTAACTTATAAAGCCTTTATATAAGGCGTATGTTAACGGTTTATTAACTTATTAACTTATAAAAATTTTATATAAGGCGTATGTTAACGGTTTATTAACTTATTAACTTATAAAGCTTTTATATAAGGCGTATGTTAACGGTTTATTAACTTATTAACTTATAAAGCTTTTATATAAGGCGTATGTTAACGGTTTATTAACTTATTAACTTATAAAGCCTTTATATAAGGCGTATGTTAACGGTTTATTAACTTAATAACTTATTAAGCTTTTATATAAGGCTTATGTTAACGGTTTATTAACTTATTAACTTATAAAGCTTTTATATAAGGCTTATGTTAACGGTTTATTAACTTATTAACTTATAAAGCTTTTATATAAGGCTTATGTTAACGGTTTATTAACTTATTAACTTATCAAGCTTTTATGTAAGGCGTATGTTAACGGTTTTTTAACTTATTAACTTATAAAGCTTTTATATAAGGCTTATGTTAACGGTTTATTAACTTATTAACTTATAAAGCTTTTATATAAGGCGTATGTTAACGGTTTATTAACTTATTAACTTATAAAGCTTTTATATAAGGCGTATGTTAACGATTTATTAACTTATTAACTTATAAAGCTTTTATATAAGGCGTATGTTAACGGTTTATTAACTTATTAACTTATAAAGCTTTTATATAAGGCGTATGTTAACGGTTTATTACCTTATTAACTTATAAAGCTTTTATATAAGAAGTATGTTAACGGATTTATTAACTTATTAACTTATAAAGCCTTTATATAAGGCGTATGTTAAAGGTTTATTAACTTATTAACTTATAAAGCTTTTATATAAGGCGTATGTTAACGGTTTATTAACTTATTAACTTATCAAGCTTTTATATAAGGCGTATGTTAACGGTTTTTTAACTTATTAACTTATAAAGCTTTGATATAAGGCGTATGTTAAAGGTTTATTAACTTATTAACTTATAAAGCTTTTATATAAGGCGTATGTTAACGGTTTATTAACTTATTAACTTATCAAGCTTTTATATAAGGCGTATGTTAACGGTTTTTTAACTTATTAACTTATAAAGCTTTGATATAAGGCTTATGTTAACGGTTTATTAACTTATTAACTTATAAAGCTTTTATATAAGGCGTATGTTAACGGTTTATTAACTTATTAACTTATAAAGCTTTTATATAAGGCGTATGTTAACGGTTTATTAACTTATTAACTTATAAAGCCTTTATATAAGGCGTATGTTAAAGGTTTATTAACTTATTAACTTATAAAGCTTTTATATAAGGCGTATGTTAACGGTTCATTAACTTATTAACTTATAAAGCTTTTATATAAGGCGTATGTTAACGGTTTATTAACTTATAAAGCCTTTATATAAGGCGTATGTTAACGGTTTATTAACTTATTAACTTATAAAAATTTTATATAAGGCGTATGTTAACGGTTTATTAACTTATTAACTTATAAAGCTTTTATATAAGGCGTATGTTAACGGTTTATTAACTTATTAACTTATAAAGCTTTTATATAAGGCGTATGTTAACGGTTTATTAACTTAATAACTTATTAAGCTTTTATATAAGGCTTATGTTAACGGTTTATTAACTTATTAACTTATAAAGCTTTTATATAAGGCTTATGTTAACGGTTTATTAACTTATTAACTTATAAAGCTTTTATATAAGGCTTATGTTAACGGTTTATTAACTTATTAACTTATCAAGCTTTTATGTAAGGCGTATGTTAACGGTTTTTTAACTTATTAACTTATAAAGCTTTGATATAAGGCTTATGTTAACGGTTTATTAACTTATTAACTTATAAAGCTTTTATATAAGGCGTATGTTAACGGTTTATTAACTTATTAACTTATAAAGCTTTTATATAAGGCGTATGTTAACGGTTTATTAACTTATTAACTTATAAAGCCTTTATATAAGGCGTATGTTAAAGGTTTATTAACTTATTAACTTATAAAGCTTTTATATAAGGCGTATGTTAACGGTTCATTAACTTATTAACTTATAAAGCTTTTATATAAGGCGTATGTTAACGGTTTATTAACTTATAAAGCCTTTATATAAGGCGTATGTTAACGGTTTATTAACTTATTAACTTATAAAAATTTTATATAAGGCGTATGTTAACGGTTTATTATTAACTTATAAAGCTTTTATATAAGGCGTATGTTAACGGTTTATTAACTTATTAACTTATAAAGCTTTTATATAAGGCGTATGTTAACGGTTTATTAACTTATTAACTTATAAAGCCTTTATATAAGGCGTATGTTAACGGTTTATTAACTTAATAACTTATTAAGCTTTTATATAAGGCTTATGTTAACGGTTTATTAACTTATTAACTTATAAAGCTTTTATATAAGGCTTATGTTAACGGTTTATTAACTTATTAACTTATAAAGCTTTTATATAAGGCTTATGTTAACGGTTTATTAACTTATTAACTTATCAAGCTTTTATGTAAGGCGTATGTTAACGGTTTTTTAACTTATTAACTTATAAAGCTTTTATATAAGGCTTATGTTAACGGTTTATTAACTTATTAACTTATAAAGCTTTTATATAAGGCGTATGTTAACGGTTTATTAACTTATTAACTTATAAAGCTTTTATATAAGGCGTATGTTAACGATTTATTAACTTATTAACTTATAAAGCTTTTATATAAGGCGTATGTTAACGGTTTATTAACTTATAAACTTATAAAGCTTTTATATAAGGCTTATGTTAACGGTTTATTAACTTATTAACTTATAAAGCTTTTATATAAGGCGTATATTAACGGTTTATTAACTTATTAACTTATCAAGCTTTTATATAAGGCGTATGTTAACGGTTTTTTAACTTATTAACTTATAAAGCTTTTATATAAGGCTTATGTTAACGGTTTATTAACTTATTAACTTATAAAGCTTTTATATAAGGCGTATGTTAACGGTTTATTAACTTATTAACTTATAAAGCTTTTATATAAGGCTTATGTTAACGGTTCATTAACTTATTAACTTATAAAGCTTTTATATAAGGCGTATGTTAACGGTTTATTAACTTATAAAGCCTTTATATAAGGCGTATGTTAACGGTTTATTAACTTATTAACTTATAAAGCCTTTATATAAGGCGTATGTTAACGGTTTATTAACTTATTAACTTATAAAGCTTTTATATAAGGCGTATGTTAACGGTTTATTACCTTATTAACTTATAAAGCTTTTATATAAGAAGTATGTTAACGGATTTATTAACTTATTAACTTATAAAGCCTTTATATAAGGCGTATGTTAAAGGTTTATTAACTTATTAACTTATAAAGCTTTTATATAAGGCGTATGTTAACGGTTTATTAACTTATTAACTTATCAAGCTTTTATATAAGGCGTATGTTAACGGTTTTTTAACTTATTAACTTATAAAGCTTTGATATAAGGCTTATGTTAACGGTTTATTAACTTATTAACTTATAAAGCTTTTATATAAGGCGTATGTTAACGGTTTATTAACTTATTAACTTATAAAGCTTTTATATAAGGCGTATGTTAACGGTTTATTAACTTATTAACTTATAAAGCCTTTATATAAGGCGTATGTTAAAGGTTTATTAACTTATTAACTTATAAAGCTTTTATATAAGGCGTATGTTAACGGTTCATTAACTTATTAACTTATAAAGCTTTTATATAAGGCGTATGTTAACGGTTTATTAACTTATAAAGCCTTTATATAAGGCGTATGTTAACGGTTTATTAACTTATTAACTTATAAAAATTTTATATAAGGCGTATGTTAACGGTTTATTAACTTATTAACTTATAAAGCTTTTATATAAGGCGTATGTTAACGGTTTATTAACTTATTAACTTATAAAGCTTTTATATAAGGCGTATGTTAACGGTTTATTAACTTATTAACTTATAAAGCCTTTATATAAGGCGTATGTTAACGGTTTATTAACTTAATAACTTATTAAGCTTTTATATAAGGCTTATGTTAACGGTTTATTAACTTATTAACTTATAAAGCTTTTATATAAGGCTTATGTTAACGGTTTATTAACTTATTAACTTATAAAGCTTTTATATAAGGCTTATGTTAACGGTTTATTAACTTATTAACTTATCAAGCTTTTATGTAAGGCGTATGTTAACGGTTTTTTAACTTATTAACTTATAAAGCTTTTATATAAGGCTTATGTTAACGGTTTATTAACTTATTAACTTATAAAGCTTTTATATAAGGCGTATGTTAACGGTTTATTAACTTATTAACTTATAAAGCTTTTATATAAGGCGTATGTTAACGATTTATTAACTTATTAACTTATAAAGCTTTTATATAAGGCGTATGTTAACGGTTTATTAACTTATTAACTTATAAAGCCTTTATATAAGGCGTATGTTAACGGTTTATTAACTTATTAACTTATAAAGCCTTTATATAAGGCTTATGTTAACGGTTTATTAACTTATTAATTTATAAAGCCTTTATATAAGGCGTATGTTAACGGTTTATTAACTTATCAGGCTTTTATATGAGGCGTATGTTAACGGTTTATTAACTTATAAAGCCTTTATATAAGGCTTATGTTAACGGTTTATTAACTTATTAACTTATAAAGCTTTTATATAAGGCTTATGTTAACGGTTTATTAACTTATTAACTGATCAAGCTTTTTTGTAAGGCGTATGTTAACGGTTTTTTAACTTATTAACTTATAAAGCTTTTATATAAGGCTTATGTTAACGGTTTATTAACTTATTAACTTATAAAGCTTTTATATAAGGCGTATGTTAACGGTTTATTAACTTATTAACTTATAAAGCTTTTATATAAGGCGTATGTTAACGGTTTATTAACTTATTAACTTATAAAGCTTTTATATAAGGCTTATATTAACGGTTTATTAACTTTTTAACTTATAAAGCTTTTATATAAGGCGTATGTTAACGGTTTATTAACTTATTAACTTATAAAGCTTTTATATAAGGCGTTTGTTAACGGTTTATTAACTTATTTACTTATAAAGCTTTTATATAAGGCGTATGTTAACGGTTTATTAACTTATTAACTTATAAAGCCTTTATATAAGGCGTATGTTAACGGTTTATTAACTTATTAACTTATAAAGCTTTTATATAAGGCGTATGTTAACGGTTTATTAACTTATTAACTTATAAAGCTTTTATATAAGGCGTATGTTAACGGTTTATTAACTTATTAACTTATAAAGCTTTTATATAAGGCGTATGTTAACGGTTTATTAACTTATTAACTTATAAAGCCTTTATATAAGGCGTATGTTAACGGTTTATTAACTTAATAACTTATAAAGCTTTTATATAAGGCTTATGTTAACGGTTTATTAACTTATTAACTTATAAAGCTTTTATATAAGGCGTATGTTAACGGTTTATTAACTTATTAACTTATAAAGCTTTTATATAAGGCTTATGTTAACGGTTTATTAACTTATTAACTTATAAAGCTTTTATATAAGGCTTATGTTAACGGTTTATTAACTTATTAACTTATAAAGCCTTTATATAAGGCTTATGTTAACGGTTTATTAACTTATTAATTTATAAAGCCTTTATATAAGGCGTATGTTAACGGTTTATTAACTTATAAAGCCTTTATATAAGGCTTATGTTAACGGTTTATTAACTTATTAACTTATAAAGCTTTAATATAAGGCTTATGTTAACGGTTTATTAACTTATTAAATGATCAAGCTTTTATGTAAGGCGTATGTTAACGGTTTTTTAACTTATTAACTTATAAAGCTTTTATATAAGGCTTATGTTAACGGTTTATTAACTTATTAACTTATAAAGCTTTTATATAAGGCGTATGTTAACGGTTTATTAACTTATTAACTTATAAAGCTTTTATATAAGGCATATGTTAACGGTTTATTAACTTATTAACTTATAAAGCCTTTATATAAGGCGTATGTTAACGGTTTATTAACTTATAAAGCTTTTATATAAGGCGTATGTTAACGGTTTATTAACTTATTTACTTATAAAGCTTTTATATAAGGCGTATGTTAACGGTTTATTAACTTATTAACTTATAAAGCCTTTATATAAGGCGTATGTTAACGGTTTATTAACTTATTAACTTATAAAGCCTTTATATAAGGCTTATGTTAACGGTTTATTAACTTATAAAGCCTTTATATAAGGCGTATGTTAACGGTTTATTAACTTATCAAGCTTTTATATGAGGCGTATGTTAACGGTTTATTAACTTATAAAGCCTTTATATAAGGCTTATGTTAACGGTTTATTAACTTATTAACTTATAAAGCTTTTATATAAGGCTTATGTTAACGGTTTATTAACTTATTAACTTATCAAGCTTTTATGTAAGGCGTATGTTAACGGTTTTTTAACTTATTAACTTATAAAGCTTTTATATAAGGCGTATGTTAACGGTTTATTAACTTATCAAGCTTTTATATAAGGCGTATGTTAACGGTTTATTAACTTATAAAGCCTTTATATAAGGCTTATGTTAACGGTTTATTAACTTATTAACTTATCAAGCTTTTATATAAGGCGTATGTTAACGGTTTATTAACTTATTAACTTATAAAGCTTTTATATAAGGCGTATGTTAACGGTTTATTAACTTATAAAGCCTTTATATAAGGCTTATGTTAACGGTTTATTAACTTATTAACTTATCAAGCTTTTATATAAGGCGTATGTTAACGGTTTATTAACTTATTAATTTATAAAGCCTTTATATAAGGCGTATGTTAACGGTTTATTAACTTATTAACTTATAAAGCTTTTATATAAGGCGTATGTTAACGGTTTATTAACTTATCAAGCTTTTATATAAGGCGTATGTTAACGGTTTATTAACTTATAAAGCCTTTATATAAGGCTTATGTTAACGGTTTATTAACTTATTAACTTATCAAGCTTTTATATAAGGCGTATGTTAACGGTTTATTAACTTATTAACTTATAAAGCCTTTATATAAGGCGTATGTTAACGGTTCATTAACTTATTAACTTATTAAGCTTTTATATAAGGCTTATATTAACGGTTTATTAACTTATTAACTTATAAAGCTTTTATATAAGGCGTATGTTAACGGTTTATTAACTTATTAACTTATAAAGCTTTTATATAAGGCGTATGTTAACGGTTTATTAACTTATTAACTTATAAAGCCTTTATATAAGGCGTATGTTAACGGTTTATTAACTTATTAAGTTATAAAGCCTTTATATAAGGCGTATGTTAACGGTTTATTAACTTATTAAGTTATAAAGCTTTAATATAAGGCTTATATTAACGGTTTATTAACTTATTAACTTATAAAGCTTTTATATAAGGCGTATGTTAACGGTTTATTAACTTATTAACTTATAAAGCCTTTATATAAGGCTTATGTTAACGGTTTATTAACTTATTAACTTATCAAGCTTTTATATAAGGCGTATGTTAACGGTTTATTAACTTATTAATTTATAAAGCCTTTATATAAGGCGTATGTTAACGGTTTATTAACTTATTAACTTATAAAGCTTTTATATAAGGCGTATGTTAACGGTTTATTAACTTATCAAGCTTTTATATAAGGCGTATGTTAACGGTTTATTAACTTATAAAGCCTTTATATAAGGCTTATGTTAACGGTTTATTAACTTATTAACTTATCAAGCTTTTATATAAGGCGTATGTTAACGGTTTATTAACTTATTAACTTATAAAGCCTTTATATAAGGCGTATGTTAACGGTTCATTAACTTATTAACTTATTAAGCTTTTATATAAGGCTTATATTAACGGTTTATTAACTTATTAACTTATAAAGCTTTTATATAAGGCGTATGTTAACGGTTTATTAACTTATTAACTTATAAAGCTTTTATATAAGGCGTATGTTAACGGTTTATTAACTTATTAACTTATAAAGCCTTTATATAAGGCGTATGTTAACGGTTTATTAACTTATTAACTTATAAAGCTTTTATATAAGGCGTATGTTAACGGTTTATTCACTTATTAACTTATAAAGCCTTTATATAAGGCGTATGTTAACGGTTTATTAACTTATTAAGTTATAAAGCTTTAATATAAGGCTTATATTAACGGTTTATTAACTTATTAACTTATAAAGCTTTTATATAAGGCGTATGTTAACGGTTTATTAACTTATTAACTTATAAAGCCTTTATATAAGGCGTATGTTAACGGTTTATTAACTTATTAACTTATTAAGCTTTGATATAAGGCGTATGTTAACGGTTCATTAACTTATTAACTTATAAAGCCTTTATATAAGGCGTATGTTAACGGTTTATTAACTTATTAACTTATAAAGCTTTTATATAAGGTGTATGTTAACGGTTTATTAACTTATTAACTTATAAAGCCTTTATATAAGGCGTATGTTAACGGTTTATTAACTTATTAAGTTATAAAGCCTTTATATAAGGCGTATGTTAACGGTTTATTAACTTATAAAGCCTTTATATAAGGCGTATGTTAACGGTTTATTAACTTATTAACTTATAAAGCCTTTATATAAGGCTTATGTTAACGGTTTATTAACTTATAAAGCTTTTATATAAGGCGTATGTTAACGGTTTATTAACTTATTAACTTATAAAGCCTTTATATAAGGCGTATGTTAACGGTTTATTAACTTATTAACTTATAAAGCCTATACATAAGGCGTATGTTAACGGTTTATTAACTTATTAACTTATAAAGCTTTTATATAAGGCGTATGTTAACGGTTTTTTAACTTATTAACTTATAAAGCTTTGATATAAGGGTTATGTTAACGGTTTATTAACTTATTAACTTATAAAGCTTTAATATAAGGCGTATGTTAACGGTTTATTAACTTATTAACTTATAAAGCTTTTATATAAGGCGTATGTTAACGGTTTATTAACTTATTAACTTATAAAGCCTTTATATAAGGCGTATGTTAAAGGTTTATTAACTTATTAACTTATAAAGCTTTTATATAAGGCGTATGTTAACGGTTTATTAACTTATTAACTTATAAAGCTTTTATATAAGGCGTATGTTAACGGTTTATTAACTTATCAAGCTTTTATATAAGGCTTATGTTAACGGTTTATTAACTTATTAACTTATAAAGCTTTTATATAAGGCGTATGTTAACGGTTTATTAACTTATAAAGCTTTTATATAAGGCTTATGTTAACGGTTTATTAACTTATTAACTTATCAAGCTTTTATATAAGGCGTATGTTAACGGTTTATTAACGTATTAACTTATAAAGCCTTTATATAAGGCGTATGTTAACGGTTTATTAACTTATTAACTTATAAAGCCTTTATATAAGGCGTATGTTAACGGTTCATTAACTTATTAACTTATAAAGCCTTTATATAAGGCGTATGTTAACGGTTTATTAACTTATTAACTTATAAAGCTTTTATATAAGGCGTATGTTAACGGTTTATTAACTTATAAAGCTTTTATATAAGGCGTATGTTAACGGTTTATTAACTTATTAACTTATAAAGCTTTTATATAAGGCGTATGTTAACGGTTTATTAACTTATAAAGCTTTTATATAAGGCTTATGTTAACGGTTTATTAACTTATTAACTTATCAAGCTTTTATATAAGGCGTATGTTAACGGTTTATTAACGTATTAACTTATAAAGCCTTTATATAAGGCGTATGTTAACGGTTTATTAACTTATTAACTTATAAAGCCTTTATATAAGGCGTATGTTAACGGTTCATTAACTTATTAACTTATTAAGCTTTTATATAAGGCTTATATTAACGGTTTATTAACTTATTAACTTATAAAGCTTTTATATAAGGCGTATGTTAACGGTTTATTAACTTATTAACTTATAAAGCTTTTATATAAGGCGTATGTTAACGGTTTATTAACTTATTAACTTATAAAGCCTTTATATAAGGCGTATGTTAACGGTTGATTCACTTATTAACTTATAAAGCCTTTATATAAGGCGTATGTTAACAGTTTATTAACTTATTAAGTTATAAAGCTTTAATATAAGGCTTATATTAACGGTTTATTAACTTATTAACTTATAAAGCTTTTATATAAGGCGTATGTTAACGGTTTTTTAACTTATTAACTTATAAAGCTTTGATATAAGGCTTATGTTAACGGTTTATTAACTTATTAACTTATAAAGCTTTAATATAAGGCGTATGTTAACGGTTTATTAACTTATTAACTTATAAAGCTTTTATATAAGGCGTATGTTAACGGTTTATTAACTTATTAACTTATAAAGCCTTTATATAAGGCGTATGTTAAAGGTTTATTAACTTATTAACTTATAAAGCTTTTATATAAGGCGTATGTTAACGGTTTATTAACTTATTAACTTATAAAGCTTTTATATAAGCCATATGTTAACGGTTTATTAACTTATCAAGCTTTTATATAAGGCTTATGTTAACGGTTTATTAACTTATTAACTTATAAAGCTTTTATATAAGGCGTATGTTAACGGTTTATTAACTTATTAACTTATAAAGCTTTTATATAAGGCGTATGTTAACGGTTTATTAACTTATAAAGCTTTTATATAAGGCTTATGTTAACGGTTTATTAACTTATTAACTTATCAAGCTTTTATATAAGGCATATGTTAACGGTTTATTAACGTATTAACTTATAAAGCCTTTATATAAGGCGTATGTTAACGGTTTATTAACTTATTAACTTATAAAGCCTTTATATAAGGCGTATGTTAACGGTTCATTAACTTATTAACTTATTAAGCTTTTATATAAGGCTTATATTAACGGTTTATTAACTTATTAACTTATAAAGCTTTTATATAAGGCGTATGTTAACGGTTTATTAACTTATTAACTTATAAAGCTTTTATATAAGGCGTATGTTAACGGTTTATTAACTTATAAAGCTTTTATATAAGGCTTATGTTAACGGTTTATTAACTTATTAACTTATCAAGCTTTTATATAAGGCATATGTTAACGGTTTATTAACGTATTAACTTATAAAGCCTTTATATAAGGCGTATGTTAACGGTTTATTAACTTATTAACTTATAAAGCCTTTATATAAGGCGTATGTTAACGGTTTATTAACTTATTAACTTATAAAGCTTTTATATAAGGCGTATGTTAACGGTTTATTAACTTATAAAGCTTTTATATAAGGCTTATGTTAACGGTTTATTAACTTATTAACTTATCAAGCTTTTATATAAGGCATATGTTAACGGTTTATTAACGTATTAACTTATAAAGCCTTTATATAAGGCGTATGTTAACGGTTTATTAACTTATTAACTTATAAAGCCTTTATATAAGGCGTATGTTAACGGTTCATTAACTTATTAACTTATTAAGCTTTTATATAAGGCTTATATTAACGGTTTATTAACTTATTAACTTATAAAGCTTTTATATAAGGCCTATGTTAACGGTTTATTAACTTATTAACTTATAAAGCTTTTATATAAGGCGTATGTTAACGGTTTATTAACTTATTAACTTATAAAGCTTTTATATAAGGCGTATGTTAACGGTTTATTAACTTATTAACTTATAAAGCCTTTATATAAGGCGTATGTTAACGGTTTATTCACTTATTAACTTATAAAGCCTTTATATAAGGCGTATGTTAACGGTTTATTAACTTATTAAGTTATAAAGCTTTAATATAAGGCTTATATTAACGGTTTATTAACTTATTAACTTATAAAGCTTTTATATAAGGCGTATGTTAACGGTTTATTAACTTATTAACTTACAAAGCTTTTATATAAGGCTTATATTAACGGTTTATTAACTTATTAACTTATAAAGCCTTTATATAAGGCGTATGTTAACGGTTTATTAACTTATTAACTTATAAAGCTTTTATATAAGGCTTATGTTAACGGTTTATTAACTTTTTAACTTATAAAGCTTTTATATAAGGCATATGTTAACGGTTCATTAACTTATTAACTTATAAAGCCTTTATATAAGGCGTATGTTAACGGTTTATTAACTTATTAACTTATTAAGCTTTTATATAAGGCTTATATTAACGGTTTATTAACTTATTAACTTATAAAGCCTTTATATAAGGCATATGTTAACGGTTCATTAACTTATTAACTTATAAAGCCTTTATATAAGGCGTATGTTAACGGTTTATTAACTTATTAACTTATTAAGCTTTTATATAAGGCTTATATTAACGGTTTATTAACTTATTAACTTATAAAGCTTTTATATAAGGCGTATGTTAACGGTTTATTAACTTATTAACTTATAAAGCTTTTATATAAGGTGTATGTTAACGGTTTATTAACTTATTAACTTATAAAGCCTTTATATAAGGCGTATGTTAACGGTTTATTAACTTATTAAGTTATAAAGCCTTTATATAAGGCGTATGTTAACGGTTTATTAACTTATAAAGCCTTTATATAAGGCGTATGTTAACGGTTTATTAACTTATTAACTTATAAAGCCTTTATATAAGGCTTATGTTAACGGTTTATTAACTTATAAAGCTTTTATATAAGGCGTATGTTAACGGTTTATTAACTTATTAACTTATAAAGCCTTTATATAAGGCGTATGTTAACGGTTTATTAACTTATTAACTTATAAAGCCTTTACATAAGGCGTATGTTAACGGTTTATTAACTTATTAACTTATAAAGCTTTTATATAAGGCTTATGTTAACGGTTTATTAACTTATCAAGCTTTTATATAAGGCTTATGTTAACGGTTTATTAACTTATTAACTTATAAAGCTTTTATATAAGGCGTATGTTAACGGTTTATTAACTTATAAAGCTTTTATATAAGGCTTATGTTAACGGTTTATTAACTTATTAACTTATCAAGCTTTTATATAAGGCGTATGTTAACGGTTTATTAACGTATTAACTTATAAAGCCTTTATATAAGGCGTATGTTAACGGTTTATTAACTTATTAACTTATAAAGCCTTTATATAAGGCGTATGTTAACGGTTCATTAACTTATTAACTTATAAAGCCTTTATATAAGGCGTATGTTAACGGTTTATTAACTTATTAACTTATAAAGCTTTTATATAAGGCGTATGTTAACGGTTTATTAACTTATAAAGCTTTTATATAAGGCGTATGTTAACGGTTTATTAACTTATTAACTTATAAAGCTTTTATATAAGGCGTATGTTAACGGTTTATTAACTTATAAAGCTTTTATATAAGGCTTATGTTAACGGTTTATTAACTTATTAACTTATCAAGCTTTTATATAAGGCATATGTTAACGGTTTATTAACGTATTAACTTATAAAGCCTTTATATAAGGCGTATGTTAACGGTTTATTAACTTATTAACTTATAAAGCCTTTATATAAGGCGTATGTTAACGGTTCATTAACTTATTAACTTATTAAGCTTTTATATAAGGCTTATATTAACGGTTTATTAACTTATTAACTTATAAAGCTTTTATATAAGGCGTATGTTAACGGTTTATTAACTTATTAACTTATAAAGCTTTTATATAAGGCGTATGTTAACGGTTTATTAACTTATTAACTTATAAAGCTTTTATATAAGGCGTATGTTAACGGTTTATTAACTTATTAACTTATAAAGCCTTTATATAAGGCGTATGTTAACGGTTTATTCACTTATTAACTTATAAAGCCTTTATATAAGGCGTATGTTAACGGTTTATTAACTTATTAAGTTATAAAGCTTTAATATAAGGCTTATATTAACGGTTTATTAACTTATTAACTTATAAAGCTTTTATATAAGGCGTATGTTAACGGTTTATTAACTTATTAACTTACAAAGCTTTTATATAAGGCTTATATTAACGGTTTATTAACTTATTAACTTATAAAGCCTTTATATAAGGCGTATGTTAACGGTTTATTAACTTATTAACTTATAAAGCTTTTATATAAGGCTTATGTTAACGGTTTATTAACTTTTTAACTTATAAAGCTTTTATATAAGGCATATGTTAACGGTTCATTAACTTATTAACTTATAAAGCCTTTATATAAGGCGTATGTTAACGGTTTATTAACTTATTAACTTATTAAGCTTTTATATAAGGCTTATATTAACGGTTTATTAACTTATTAACTTATAAAGCCTTTATATAAGGCATATGTTAACGGTTCATTAACTTATTAACTTATAAAGCCTTTATATAAGGCGTATGTTAACGGTTTATTAACTTATTAACTTATTAAGCTTTTATATAAGGCTTATATTAACGGTTTATTAACTTATTAACTTATAAAGCTTTTATATAAGGCGTATGTTAACGGTTTATTAACTTATTAACTTATAAAGCTTTTATATAAGGTGTATGTTAACGGTTTATTAACTTATTAACTTATAAAGCCTTTATATAAGGCGTATGTTAACGGTTTATTAACTTATTAAGTTATAAAGCCTTTATATAAGGCGTATGTTAACGGTTTATTAACTTATAAAGCCTTTATATAAGGCGTATGTTAACGGTTTATTAACTTATTAACTTATAAAGCCTTTATATAAGGCTTATGTTAACGGTTTATTAACTTATAAAGCTTTTATATAAGGCGTATGTTAACGGTTTATTAACTTATTAACTTATAAAGCTTTTATATAAGGCGTATGTTAACGGTTTATTAACTTATTAACTTATAAAGCCTTTATATAAGGCGTATGTTAACGGTTTATTCACTTATTAACTTATAAAGCCTTTATATAAGGCGTATGTTAACGGTTTATTAACTTATTAAGTTATAAAGCTTTAATATAAGGCTTATATTAACGGTTTATTAACTTATTAACTTATAAAGCTTTTATATAAGGCGTATGTTAACGGTTTATTAACTTATTAACTTACAAAGCTTTTATATAAGGCTTATATTAACGGTTTATTAACTTATTAACTTATAAAGCCTTTATATAAGGCGTATGTTAACGGTTTATTAACTTATTAACTTATAAAGCTTTTATATAAGGCTTATGTTAACGGTTTATTAACTTTTTAACTTATAAAGCTTTTATATAAGGCATATGTTAACGGTTCATTAACTTATTAACTTATAAAGCCTTTATATAAGGCGTATGTTAACGGTTTATTAACTTATTAACTTATAAAGCTTTTATATAAGGCGTATGTTAACGGTTTATTAACTTATTAACTTATAAAGCTTTTAAATAAGGCTTATATTAACGGTTTATTAACTTTTTAACTTATAAAGCCTTTATATAAGGCGTATGTTAACGGTTTATTAACTTATTAACTTATAAAGCTTTTATATAAGGCGTTTGTTAACGGTTTATTAACTTATTTACTTATAAAGCTTTTATATAAGGCGTATGTTAACGGTTTATTTACTTATTAACTTATAAAGCCTTTATATAAGGCGTATGTTAACGGTTTATTAACTTATTAACTTATAAAGCTTTTATATAAGGCGTATGTTAACGGTTTATTAACTTATTAACTTATAAAGCCTTTATATAAGGCGTATGTTAAAGGTTTATTAACTTATTAACTTATAAAGCTTTTATATAAGGCGTATGTTAACGGTTCATTAACTTATTAACTTATAAAGCTTTTATATAAGGCGTATGTTAACGGTTTATTAACTTATAAAGCCTTTATATAAGGCGTATGTTAACGGTTTATTAAGTTATTAACTTATAAAGCTTTTATATAAGGCGTATGTTAACGGTTTATTAACTTATTAACTTATAAAGCTTTTATGTAAGGCGTATGTTAACGGTTTTTTAACTTATTAACTTATAAAGCTTTTATATAAGGCTTATGTTAACGGTTTATTAACTTATTAACTTATAAAGCTTTTATATAAGGCGTATGTTAACGGTTTATTAACTTATTAACTTATCAAGCTTTTATATAAGGCGTATGTTAACGGTTTATTAACTTATTAACTTATAAAGCTTTTATATAAGGCGTATGTTAACGGTTTATTAACCTATTAACTTATAAAGCCTTTATATAAGGCGTATGTTAAAGGTTTATTAACTTATTAACTTATAAAGCTTTTATATAAGGCGTATGTTAACGGTTCATTAACTTATTAACTTATTAAGCTTTTATATAAGGCGTATGTTAACGGTTTATTAACTTATAAAGCCTTTATATAAGGCGTATGTTAACGGTTTATTAAGTTATTAACTTATAAAGCTTTTATATAAGGCGTATGTTAACGGTTTATTAACTTATTAACTTATAAAGCTTTTATATAAGGCGTATGTTAACGGTTTATTCACTTATTAACTTATAAAGCTTTTATATCAGGCGTATGTTAACGGTTTATTAACTTATTAACTTATAAAGCCTTTATATAAGGCGTATGTTAACGGTTTATTAACTTAATAACTTATAAAGCTTTTATATAAGGCTTATGTTAACGGTTTATTAACTTATTAACTTATAAAGCTTTTATATAAGGCGTATGTTAACGGTTTATTAACTTATGAACTTATAAAGCTTTTATATAAGGCTTATGTTAACGGTTTATTAACTTATTAACTTATAAAGCTTTTATATAAGGCTTATGTTAACGGTTTATTAACTTATTAACTTATCAAGCTTTTATGTAAGGCGTATGTTAACGGTTTTTTAACTTATTAACTTATAAAGCTTTTATATAAGGCTTATGTTAACGGTTTATTAACTTATTAACTTATAAAGCTTTTATATAAGGCGTATGTTAACGGTTTATTAACTTATTAACTTATAAAGCTTTTATATAAGGCTTATGTTAACGGTTTATTAACTTATTAACTTATCAAGCTTTTATATAAGGCGTATGTTAACGGTTTATTAACTTATTAACTTATAAAGCTTTTATATAAGGCTTATGTTAACGGTTTATTAACTTATTAACTTATAAAGCTTTTATATAAGGCGTATGTTAACGGTTTATTAACTTATTAACTTATAAAGCTTTTATATAAGGCTTATATTAACGGTTTATTAACTTTTTAACTTATAAAGCCTTTATATAAGGCGTATGTTAACGGTTTATTAACTTATTAACTTATAAAGCTTTTATATAAGGCGTTTGTTAACGGTTTATTAACTTATTTACTTATAAAGCTTTTATATAAGGCGTATGTTAACGGTTTATTTACTTATTAACTTATAAAGCCTTTATATAAGGCGTATGTTAACGGTTTATTAACTTATTAACTTATAAAGCTTTTATATAAGGCGTATGTTAACGGTTTATTAACTTATTAACTTATAAAGCTTTTATATAAGGCGTATGTTGACGGTTTATTAACTTATTAACTTATAAAGCTTTTATATAAGGCGTATGTTAACGGTTTATTAACTTATTAACTTATAAAGCTTTTATATAAGGCGTATGTTAACGGTTTATTAACTTATTAACTTATAAAGCCTTTATATAAGGCGTATGTTAAAGGTTTATTAACTTATTAACTTATAAAGCTTTTATATAAGGCGTATGTTAACGGTTTATTAACTTATTAACTTATAAAGCTTTTATATAAGGCGTATGTTAACGGTTTATTAACTTATAAAGCCTTTATATAAGGCGTATGTTAACGGTTTATTAAGTTATTAACTTATAAAGCTTTTATATAAGGCGTATGTTAACGGTTTATTAACTTATTAACTTATAAAGCTTTTATGTAAGGCGTATGTTAACGGTTTTTTAACTTATTAACTTATAAAGCTTTTATATAAGGCTTATGTTAACGGTTTATTAACTTATTAACTTATAAAGCTTTTATATAAGGCGTATGTTAACGGTTTATTAACTTATTAACTTATCAAGCTTTTATATAAGGCGTATGTTAACGGTTTATTAACTTATTAACTTATAAAGCTTTTATATAAGGCGTATGTTAACGGTTTATTAACCTATTAACTTATAAAGCCTTTATATAAGGCGTATGTTAAAGGTTTATTAACTTATTAACTTATAAAGCTTTTATATAAGGCATATGTTAACGGTTCATTAACTTATTAACTTATAAAGCTTTTATATAAGGCGTATGTTAACGGTTTATTAACTTATAAAGCCTTTATATAAGGCGTATGTTAACGGTTTATTAAGTTATTAACTTATAAAGCTTTTATATAAGGCGTATGTTAACGGTTTATTAACTTATTAACTTATAAAGCTTTTATATCAGGCGTATGTTAACGGTTTATTAACTTATTAACTTATAAAGCTTTTATATAAGGCGTATGTTAACGGTTTATTAACTTATTAACTTATAAAGCTTTTATATAAGGCGTATGTTAACGGTTTATTAACCTATTAACTTATAAAGCCTTTATATAAGGCGTATGTTAAAGGTTTATTAACTTATTAACTTATAAAGCTTTTATATAAGGCGTATGTTAACGGTTCATTAACTTATTAACTTATAAAGCTTTTATATAAGGCGTATGTTAACGGTTTATTAACTTATAAAGCCTTTATATAAGGCGTATGTTAACGGTTTATTAAGTTATTAACTTATAAAGCTTTTATATAAGGCGTATGTTAACGGTTTATTAACTTATTAACTTATAAAGCTTTTATATAAGGCATATGTTAACGGTTTATTAACTTATTAACTTATAAAGCTTTTATATCAGGCGTATGTTAACGGTTTATTAACTTATTAACTTATAAAGCCTTTATATAAGGCGTATGTTAACGGTTTATTAACTTATGAACTTATAAAGCTTTTATATAAGGCTTATGTTAACGGTTTATTAACTTATTAACTTATAAAGCTTTTATATAAGGCTTATGTTAACGGTTTATTAACTTATTAACTTATCAAGCTTTTATGTAAGGCGTATGTTAACGGTTTTTTAACTTATTAACTTATAAAGCTTTTATATAAGGCTTATGTTAACGGTTTATTAACTTATTAACTTATAAAGCTTTTATATAAGGCGTATGTTAACGGTTTATTAACTTATTAACTTATAAAGCTTTTATATAAGGCTTATGTTAACGGTTTATTAACTTATTAACTTATAAAGCTTTTATATAAGGCGTATGTTAACGGTTTATTAACTTATTAACTTATAAAGCTTTTATATCAGGCGTATGTTAACGATTTATTAACTTATTAACTTATAAAGCTTTTATATAAGGCGTATGTTAACGGTTTATTAACTTATTAACTTATAAAGCCTTTATATTAGGCGTATGTTAACGGTTTATTAACTTATTAACTTATAAAGCCTTTATATAAGGCTTATGTTAACGGTTTATTAACTTATTAATTTATAAAGCCTTTATATAAGGCGTATGTTAACGGTTTATTAACTTATCAGGCTTTTATATGAGGCGTATGTTAACGGTTTATTAACTTATAAAGCCTTTATATAAGGCTTATGTTAACGGTTTATTAACTTATTAACTTATAAAGCTTTTATATAAGGCTTATGTTAACGGTTTATTAACTTATTAACTGATCAAGCTTTTATGTAAGGCGTATGTTAACGGTTTTTTAACTTATTAACTTATAAAGCTTTTATATAAGGCTTATGTTAACGGTTTATTAACTTATTAACTTATAAAGCTTTTATATAAGGCGTATGTTAACGGTTTATTAACTTATCAAGCTTTTATATAAGGCGTATGTTAACGGTTTATTAACTTATAAAGCCTTTATATAAGGCTTATGTTAACGGTTTATTAACTTATTAACTTATCAAGCTTTTATATAAGGCGTATGTTAATAATTTATTAACTTATTAACTTATAAAGCTTTTATATAAGGCGTATGTTAACGGTTTATTAACTTATTAACTTATAAAGCTTTTATATAAGGCGTATGTTAACGGTTTATTAACTTATTAACTTATAAAGCCTTTATATAAGGCGTATGTTAACGGTTTATTAACTTATTAACTTATAAAGCCTTTATATAAGGCTTATGTTAACGGTTTATTAACTTATTAATTTATAAAGCCTTTATATAAGGCGTATGTTAACGGTTTATTAACTTATCAGGCTTTTATATGAGGCGTATGTTAACGGTTTATTAACTTATAAAGCCTTTATATAAGGCTTATGTTAACGGTTTATAAACTTATTAACTTATAAAGCTTTTATATAAGGCTTATGTTAACGGTTTATTAACTTATTAACTGATCAAGCTTTTATGTAAGGCGTATGTTAACGGTTTTTTAACTTATTAACTTATAAAGCTTTTATATAAGGCTTATGTTAACGGTTTATTAACTTATTAACTTATAAAGCTTTTATATAAGGCGTATGTTAACGGTTTATTAACTTATTAACTTATAAAGCTTTTATATAAGGCGTATGTTAAGGGTTTATTAACTTATTAACTTATAAAGCCTTTATATAAGGCGTATGTTAACGGTTTATTAACTTATAAAGCTTTTATATAAGGCGTATGTTAACGGTTTATTAACTTATTAACTTATAAAGCTTTTATATAAGGCTTATATTAACGGTTTATTAACTTTTTAACTTATAAAGCTTTTATATAAGGCGTATGTTAACGGTTTATTAACTTATTTACTTATAAAGCTTTTATATAAGGCGTATGTTAATGGTTTATTAACTTATTAACTTATAAAGCCATTATATAAGGCGTATGTTAACGGTTTATTAACTTATTAAATTATAAAGCCTTTATATAAGGCTTATGTTAACGGTTTATTAACTTATTAACTTATAAAGCCTTTATATAAGGCGTATGTTAACGGTTTATTAACTTATCAAGCTTTTATATGAGGCGTATGTTAACGGTTTATTAACTTATAAAGCCTTTATATAAGGCTTATGTTAACGGTTTATTAACTTATTAACTTATAAAGCTTTTATATAAGGCTTATGTTAACGGTTTATTAACTTATTAACTTATCAAGCTTTTATGTAAGGCGTATGTTAACGGTTTTTTAACTTATTAACTTATAAAGCTTTTATATAAGGCTTATGTTAACGGTTTATTAACTTATTAACTTATAAAGCTTTTATATAAGGCGTATGCTAACGGTTTATTAACTTATCAAGCTTTTATATAAGGCGTATGTTAACGGTTTATTAACTTATAAAGCCTTTATATAAGGCTTATGTTAACGGTTTATTAACTTATTAACTTATCAAGCTTTTATATAAGGCGTATGTTAACGGTTTATTAACGTATTAACTTATAAAGCCTTTATATAAGGCGTATGTTAACGGTTTATTAACTTATTAACTTATAAAGCTTTTATGTAAGGCGTATGTTAACGGTTTATTAACTTATTAACTTATAAAGCTTTTATATAAGGCGTATGTTAACGGTTTATTAACTTATTAACTTATAAAGCTTTTATATAAGGCGTATGTTAACGGTTTATTAACTTATTAACTTATAAAGCTTTTATATAAGGCGTATGTTAACGGTTTATTAACTTATTAACTTATAAAGCTTTTATATAAGGCGTATGTTAACGGTTTATTAACTTATTAACTTATAAAGCTTTTATATAAGGCGTATGTTAACGGTTTATTAACTTATTAACTTATAAAGCCTTTATATAAGGCGTATGTTAACGGTTTATTCACTTATTAACTTATAAAGCCTTTATATAAGGCGTATGTTAACGGTTTATTAACTTATTAAGTTATAAAGCTTTAATATAAGGCTTATATTAACGGTTTATTAACTTATTAACTTATAAAGCTTTTATATAAGGCGTATGTTAACGGTTTATTAACTTATTAACTTACAAAGCTTTTATATAAGGCTTATATTAACGGTTTATTAACTTATTAACTTATAAAGCCTTTATATAAGGCGTATGTTAACGGTTTATTAACTTATTAACTTATAAAGCTTTTATATAAGGCTTATGTTAACGGTTTATTAACTTATTAACTTATCAAGCTTTTATGTAAGGCGTATGTTAACGGTTTTTTAACTTATTAACTTATAAAGCTTTTATATAAGGCTTATGTTAACGGTTTATTAACTTATTAACTTATAAAGCTTTTATATAAGGCGTATGCTAACGGTTTATTAACTTATCAAGCTTTTATATAAGGCGTATGTTAACGGTTTATTAACTTATAAAGCCTTTATATAAGGCTTATGTTAACGGTTTATTAACTTATTAACTTATCAAGCTTTTATATTAGGCGTATGTTAACGGTTTATTAACGTATTAACTTATAAAGCCTTTATATAAGGCGTATGTTAACGGTTTATTAACTTATTAACTTATAAAGCCTTTATATAAGGCGTATGTTAACGGTTCATTAACTTATTAACTTATTAAGCTTTTATATAAGGCGTATATTAACGGTTTATTAACTTATTAACTTATAAAGCTTTTATATAAGGCGTATGTTAACGGTTTATTAACTTATTAACTTATAAAGCTTTTATATAAGGCGTATGTTAACGGTTTATTAACTTATTAACTTATAAAGCTTTTATATAAGGCGTATGTTAACGGTTTATTAACTTATTAACTTATAAAGCTTTTATATAAGGCGTATGTTAACGGTTTATTAACTTATTAACTTATAAAGCCTTTATATAAGGCGTATGTTAACGGTTTATTCACTTATTAACTTATAAAGCCTTTATATAAGGCGTATGTTAACGGTTTATTAACTTATTAAGTTATAAAGCTTTAATATAAGGCTTATATTAACGGTTTATTAACTTATTAACTTATAAAGGTTTTATATAAGGCGTATGTTAACGGTTTATTAACTTATTAACTTACAAAGCTTTTATATAAGGCTTATATTAACGGTTTATTAACTTATTAACTTATAAAGCCTTTATATAAGGCGTATGTTAACGGTTTATTAACTTATTAACTTATAAAGCTTTTATATAAGGCTTATGTTAACGGTTTATTAACTTTTTAACTTATAAAGCTTTTATATAAGGCGTATGTTAACGGTTTATTAACTTATTAACTTATCAAGCTTTTATATAAGGCGTATGTTAACGGTTTATTAACTTATTAACTTATAAAGCTTTTATATAAGGCTTATGTTAACGGTTTATTAACTTATTAACTTATAAAGCTTTTATATAAGGCGTATGTTAACGGTTTATTAACTTATTAACTTATAAAGCTTTTATATAAGGCTTATATTAACGGTTTATTAACTTATTAACTTATAAAGCTTTTATATAAGGCGTATGTTAATGGTTTATTAACTTATTAACTTATAAAGCTTTTATATAAGGCGTATGTTAACGGTTTATTAACTTATAAAGCCTTTATATAAGGCTTATGTTAACGGTTTATTAACTTATTAACTTATAAAACTTTTATATAAGGCATATGTTAACGGTTCATTAACTTATTAACTTATAAAGCCTTTATATAAGGCGTATGTTAACGGTTTATTAACTTATTAACTTATTAAGCTTTTATATAAGGCTTATATTAACGGTTTATTAACTTATTAACTTATAAAGCCTTTATATAAGGCATATGTTAACGGTTCATTAACTTATTAACTTATAAAGCCTTTATATAAGGCGTATGTTAACGGTTTATTAACTTATTAACTTATTAAGCTTTTATATAAGGCTTATATTAACGGTTTATTAACTTATTAACTTATAAAGCTTTTATATAAGGCGTATGTTAACGGTTTATTAACTTATTAACTTATAAAGCTTTTATATAAGGTGTATGTTAACGGTTTATTAACTTATTAACTTATAAAGCCTTTATATAAGGCGTATGTTAACGGTTTATTAACTTATTAAGTTATAAAGCCTTTTTATAAGGCGTATGTTAACGGTTTATTAACTTATAAAGCCTTTATATAAGGCGTATGTTAACGGTTTATTAACTTATTAACTTATAAAGCCTTTATATAAGGCTTATGTTAACGGTTTATTAACTTATAAAGCTTTTATATAAGGCGTATGTTAACGGTTTATTAACTTATTAACTTATAAAGCCTTTATATAAGGCGTATGTTAACGGTTTATTAACTTATTAACTTATAAAGCCTATACATAAGGCGTATGTTAACGGTTTATTAACTTATTAACTTATAAAGCTTTTATATAAGGCGTATGTTAACGGTTTTTTAACTTATTAACTTATAAAGCTTTGATATAAGGCTTATGTTAACGGTTTATTAACTTATTAACTTATAAAGCTTTAATATAAGGCGTATGTTAACGGTTTATTAACTTATTAACTTATAAAGCTTTTATATAAGGCGTATGTTAACGGTTTATTAACTTATTAACTTATAAAGCCTTTATATAAGGCGTATGTTAAAGGTTTATTAACTTATTAACTTATAAAGCTTTTATATAAGGCGTATGTTAACGGTTTATTAACTTATTAACTTATAAAGCTTTTATATAAGGCGTATGTTAACGGTTTATTAACTTATCAAGCTTTTATATAAGGCTTATGTTAACGGTTTATTAACTTATTAACTTATAAAGCTTTTATATAAGGCGTATGTTAACGGTTTATTAACTTATAAAGCTTTTATATAAGGCTTATGTTAACGGTTTATTAACTTATTAACTTATCAAGCTTTTATATAAGGCGTATGTTAACGGTTTATTAACGTATTAACTTATAAAGCCTTTATATAAGGCGTATGTTAACGGTTTATTAACTTATTAACTTATAAAGCCTTTATATAAGGCGTATGTTAACGGTTCATTAACTTATTAACTTATAAAGCCTTTATATAAGGCGTATGTTAACGGTTTATTAACTTATTAACTTATAAAGCTTTTATATAAGGCGTATGTTAACGGTTTATTAACTTATAAAGCTTTTATATAAGGCGTATGTTAACGGTTTATTAACTTATTAACTTATAAAGCTTTTATATAAGGCGTATGTTAACGGTTTATTAACTTATAAAGCTTTTATATAAGGCTTATGTTAACGGTTTATTAACTTATTAACTTATCAAGCTTTTATATAAGGCGTATGTTAACGGTTTATTAACGTATTAACTTATAAAGCCTTTATATAAGGCGTATGTTAACGGTTTATTAACTTATTAACTTATAAAGCCTTTATATAAGGCGTATGTTAACGGTTCATTAACTTATTAACTTATTAAGCTTTTATATAAGGCTTATATTAACGGTTTATTAACTTATTAACTTATAAAGCTTTTATATAAGGCGTATGTTAACGGTTTATTAACTTATTAACTTATAAAGCTTTTATATAAGGCGTATGTTAACGGTTTATTAACTTATTAACTTATAAAGCCTTTATATAAGGCGTATGTTAACGGTTGATTCACTTATTAACTTATAAAGCCTTTATATAAGGCGTATGTTAACAGTTTATTAACTTATTAAGTTATAAAGCTTTAATATAAGGCTTATATTAACGGTTTATTAACTTATTAACTTATAAAGCTTTTATATAAGGCGTATGTTAACGGTTTCTTAACTTATTAACTTATAAAGCTTTGATATAAGGCTTATGTTAACGGTTTATTAACTTATTAACTTATAAAGCTTTAATATAAGGCGTATGTTAACGGTTTATTAACTTATTAACTTATAAAGCTTTTATATAAGGCGTATGTTAACGGTTTATTAACTTATTAACTTATAAAGCCTTTATATAAGGCGTATGTTAACGGTTTATTAACTTATTAACTTATAAAGCTTTTATATAAGGCGTATGTTAACGGTTTATTAACTTATCAAGCTTTTATATAAGGCTTATGTTAACGGTTTATTAACTTATTAACTTATAAAGCTTTTATATAAGGCGTATGTTAACGGTTTATTAACTTATAAAGCTTTTATATAAGGCTTATGTTAACGGTTTATTAACTTATTAACTTATCAAGCTTTTATATAAGGCGTATGTTAACGGTTTATTAACGTATTGACTTATAAAGCCTTTATATAAGGCGTATGTTAACGGTTTATTAACTTATTAACTTATAAAGCCTTTATATAAGGCGTATGTTAACGGTTCATTAACTTATTAACTTATAAAGCTTTTATATAAGGCTTATATTAACGGTTTATTAACTTATTAACTTATAAAGCCTTTATATAAGGCATATGTTAACGGTTCATTAACTTATTAACTTATAAAGCCTTTATATAAGGCGTATGTTAACGGTTTATTAACTTATTAACTTATTAAGCTTTTATATAAGGCTTATATTAACGGTTTATTAACTTATTAACTTATAAAGCTTTTATATAAGGCGTATGTTAACGGTTTATTAACTTATTAACTTATAAAGCTTTTATATAAGGTGTATGTTAACGGTTTATTAACTTATTAACTTATAAAGCCTTTATATAAGGCGTATGTTAACGGTTTATTAACTTATTAAGTTATAAAGCCTTTATATAAGGCGTATGTTAACGGTTTATTAACTTATAAAGCCTTTATATAAGGCGTATGTTAACGGTTTATTAACTTATTAACTTATAAAGCCTTTATATAAGGCTTATGTTAACGGTTTATTAACTTATAAAGCTTTTATATAAGGCGTATGTTAACGGTTTATTAACTTATTAACTTATAAAGCCTTTATATAAGGCGTATGTTAACGGTTTATTAACTTATTAACTTATAAAGCCTATACATAAGGCGTATGTTAACGGTTTATTAACTTATTAACTTATAAAGCTTTTATATAAGGCGTATGTTAACGGTTTTTTAACTTATTAACTTATAAAGCTTTGATATAAGGCTTATGTTAACGGTTTATTAACTTATTAACTTATAAAGCTTTAATATAAGGCGTATGTTAACGGTTTATTAACTTATTAACTTATAAAGCTTTTATATAAGGCGTATGTTAACGGTTTATTAACTTATTAACTTATAAAGCCTTTATATAAGGCGTATGTTAAAGGTTTATTAACTTATTAACTTATAAAGCTTTTATATAAGGCGTATGTTAACGGTTTATTAACTTATTAACTTATAAAGCTTTTATATAAGGCGTATGTTAACGGTTTATTAACTTATCAAGCTTTTATATAAGGCTTATGTTAACGGTTTATTAACTTATTAACTTATAAAGCTTTTATATAAGGCGTATGTTAACGGTTTATTAACTTATAAAGCTTTTATATAAGGCTTATGTTAACGGTTTATTAACTTATTAACTTATCAAGCTTTTATATAAGGCGTATGTTAACGGTTTATTAACGTATTAACTTATAAAGCCTTTATATAAGGCGTATGTTAACGGTTTATTAACTTATTAACTTATAAAGCCTTTATATAAGGCGTATGTTAACGGTTCATTAACTTATTAACTTATAAAGCCTTTATATAAGGCGTATGTTAACGGTTTATTAACTTATTAACTTATAAAGCTTTTATATAAGGCGTATGTTAACGGTTTATTAACTTATAAAGCTTTTATATAAGGCGTATGTTAACGGTTTATTAACTTATTAACTTATAAAGCTTTTATATAAGGCGTATGTTAACGGTTTATTAACTTATAAAGCTTTTATATAAGGCTTATGTTAACGGTTTATTAACTTATTAACTTATCAAGCTTTTATATAAGGCGTATGTTAACGGTTTATTAACGTATTAACTTATAAAGCCTTTATATAAGGCGTATGTTAACGGTTTATTAACTTATTAACTTATAAAGCCTTTATATAAGGCGTATGTTAACGGTTCATTAACTTATTAACTTATAAAGCCTTTATATAAGGCGTATGTTAACGGTTTATTAACTTATTAACTTATAAAGCTTTTATATAAGGCGTATGTTAACGGTTTATTAACTTATAAAGCTTTTATATAAGGCGTATGTTAACGGTTTATTAACTTATTAACTTATAAAGCTTTTATATAAGGCGTATGTTAACGGTTTATTAACTTATAAAGCTTTTATATAAGGCTTATGTTAACGGTTTATTAACTTATTAACTTATCAAGCTTTTATATAAGGCATATGTTAACGGTTTATTAACGTATTAACTTATAAAGCCTTTATATAAGGCGTATGTTAACGGTTTATTAACTTATAAAGCTTTTATATAAGGCTTATGTTAACGGTTTTTTAACTTATTAACTTATCAAGCTTTTATATAAGGCATATGTTAACGGTTTATTAACGTATTAACTTATAAAGCCTTTATATAAGGCGTATGTTAACGGTTTATTAACTTATTAACTTATAAAGCCTTTATATAAGGCGTATGTTAACGGTTCATTAACTTATTAACTTATTAAGCTTTTATATAAGGCTTATATTAACGGTTTATTAACTTATTAACTTATAAAGCTTTTATATAAGGCGTATGTTAACGGTTTATTAACTTATTAACTTATAAAGCTTTTATATAAGGCGTATGTTAACGGTTTATTAACTTATTAACTTATAAAGCTTTTATATAAGGCGTATGTTAACGGTTTATTAACTTATTAACTTATAAAGCCTTTATATAAGGCGTATGTTAACGGTTTATTCACTTATTAACTTATAAAGCCTTTATATAAGGCGTATGTTAACGGTTTATTAACTTATTAAGTTATAAAGCTTTAATATAAGGCTTATATTAACGGTTTATTAACTTATTAACTTATAACGCTTTTATATAAGGCGTATGTTAACGGTTTATTAACTTATTAACTTACAAAGCTTTTATATAAGGCTTATATTAACGGTTTATTAACTTATTAACTTATAAAGCCTTTATATAAGGCGTATGTTAACGGTTTATTAACTTATTAACTTATAAAGCTTTTATATAAGGCTTATGTTAACGGTTTATTAACTTTTTAACTTATAAAGCTTTTATATAAGGCATATGTTAACGGTTCATTAACTTATTAACTTATAAAGCCTTTATATAAGGCGTATGTTAACGGTTTATTAACTTATTAACTTATTAAGCTTTTATATAAGGCTTATATTAACGGTTTATTAACTTATTAACTTATAAAGCCTTTATATAAGGCATATGTTAACGTTTCATTAACTTATTAACTTATAAAGCCTTTATATAAGGCGTATGTTAACGGTTTATTAACTTATTAACTTATTAAGCTTTTATATAAGGCTTATATTAACGGTTTATTAACTTATTAACTTATAAAGCTTTTATATAAGGCGTATGTTAACGGTTTATTAACTTATTAACTTATAAAGCTTTTATATAAGGTGTATGTTAACGGTTTATTAACTTATTAACTTATAAAGCGTTTATATAAGGCGTATGTTAACGGTTTATTAACTTATTAAGTTATAAAGCCTTTATATAAGGCGTATGTTAACGGTTTATTAACTTATAAAGCCTTTATATAAGGCGTATGTTAACGGTTTATTAACTTATTAACTTATAAAGCCTTTATATAAGGCTTATGTTAACGGTTTATTAACTTATAAAGCTTTTATATAAGGCGTATGTTAACGGTTTATTAACTTATTAACTTATAAAGCCTTTATATAAGGCGTATGTTAACGGTTTATTAACTTATTAACTTATAAAGCCTTTACATAAGGCGTATGTTAACGGTTTATTAACTTATTAACTTATAAAGCTTTTATATAAGGCTTATGTTAACGGTTTATTAACTTATCAAGCTTTTATATAAGGCTTATGTTAACGGTTTATTAACTTATTAACTTATAAAGCTTTTATATAAGGCGTATGTTAACGGTTTATTAACTTATAAAGCTTTTATATAAGGCTTATGTTAACGGTTTATTAACTTATTAACTTATCAAGCTTTTATATAAGGCGTATGTTAACGGTTTATTAACGTATTAACTTATAAAGCCTTTATATAAGGCGTATGTTAACGGTTTATTAACTTATTAACTTATAAAGCCTTTATATAAGGCGTATGTTAACGGTTCATTAACTTATTAACTTATAAAGCCTTTATATAAGGCGTATGTTAACGGTTTATTAACTTATTAACTTATAAAGCTTTTATATAAGGCGTATGTTAACGGTTTATTAACTTATAAAGCTTTTATATAAGGCGTATGTTAACGGTTTATTAACTTATTAACTTATAAAGCTTTTATATAAGGCGTATGTTAACGGTTTATTAACTTATAAAGCTTTTATATAAGGCTTATGTTAACGGTTTATTAACTTATTAACTTATCAAGCTTTTATATAAGGCATATGTTAACGGTTTATTAACGTATTAACTTATAAAGCCTTTATATAAGGCGTATGTTAACGGTTTATTAACTTATTAACTTATAAAGCCTTTATATAAGGCGTATGTTAACGGTTCATTAACTTATTAACTTATTAAGCTTTTATATAAGGCTTATATTAACGGTTTATTAACTTATTAACTTATAAAGCTTTTATATAAGGCGTATGTTAACGGTTTATTAACTTATTAACTTATAAAGCTTTTATATAAGGCGTATGTTAACGGTTTATTAACTTATTAACTTATAAAGCTTTTATATAAGGCGTATGTTAACGGTTTATTAACTTATTAACTTATAAAGCCTTTATATAAGGCGTATGTTAACGGTTTATTCACTTATTAACTTATAAAGCCTTTATATAAGGCGTATGTTAACGGTTTATTAACTTATTAAGTTATAAAGCTTTAATATAAGGCTTATATTAACGGTTTATTAACTTATTAACTTATAAAGCTTTTATATAAGGCGTATGTTAACGGTTTATTAACTTATTAACTTACAAAGCTTTTATATAAGGCTTATATTAACGGTTTATTAACTTATTAACTTATAAAGCCTTTATATAAGGCGTATGTTAACGGTTTATTAACTTATTAACTTATAAAGCTTTTATATAAGGCTTATGTTAACGGTTTATTAACTTTTTAACTTATAAAGCTTTTATATAAGGCATATGTTAACGGTTCATTAACTTATTAACTTATAAAGCCTTTATATAAGGCGTATGTTAACGGTTTATTAACTTATTAACTTATTAAGCTTTTATATAAGGCTTATATTAACGGTTTATTAACTTATTAACTTATAAAGCCTTTATATGAGGCATATGTTAACGGTTTATTAACTTATTAACTTATAAAGCCTTTATATAAGGCGTATGTTAACGGTTTATTAACTTATTAACTTATTAAGCTTTTATATAAGGCTTATATTAACGGTTTATTAACTTATTAACTTATAAAGCTTTTATATAAGGCGTATGTTAACGGTTTATTAACTTATTAACTTATAAAGCTTTTATATAAGGTGTATGTTAACGGTTTATTAACTTATTAACTTATAAAGCCTTTATATAAGGCGTATGTTAACGGTTTATTAACTTATTAAGTTATAAAGCCTTTATATAAGGCGTATGTTAACGGTTTATTAACTTATAAAGCCTTTATATAAGGCGTATGTTAACGGTTTATTAACTTATTAACTTATAAAGCCTTTATATAAGGCTTATGTTAACGGTTTATTAACTTATAAAGCTTTTATATAAGGCGTATGTTAACGGTTTATTAACTTATTAACTTATAAAGCCTTTATATAAGGCGTATGTTAACGGTTTATTAACTTATTAACTTATAAAGCCTTTACATAAGGCGTATGTTAACGGTTTATTAACTTATTAACTTATAAAGCTTTTATATAAGGCGTATGTTAACGGTTTTTTAACTTATTAACTTATTAAGCTTTGATATAAGGCTTATGTTAACGGTTTATTAACTTATTAACTTATAAAGCTTTAATATAAGGCGTATGTTAACGGTTTATTAACTTATTAACTTATAAAGCTTTTATATAAGGCGTATGTTAACGGTTTATTAACTTATTAACTTATAAAGCCTTTATATAAGGCGTATGTTAAAGGTTTATTAACTTATTAAGTTATAAAGCCTTTATATAAGTAGTATGTTAACGGTTTATTAACTTATAAAGCCTTTATATAAGGCGTATGTTAACGGTTTATTAACTTATTAACTTATAAAGCCTTTATATAAGGCTTATGTTAACGGTTTATTAACTTATAAAGCTTTTATATAAGGCGTATGTTAACGGTTTATTAACTTATTAACTTATAAATCCTTTATATAAGGCGTATGTTAACGGTTTATTAACTTATTAACTTATAAAGCCTATACATAAGGCGTATGTTAACGGTTTATTAACTTATTAACTTATAAAGCTTTTATATAAGGCGTATGTTAACGGTTTTTTAACTTATTAACTTATAAAGCTTTGATATAAGGCTTATGTTAACGGTTTATTAACTTATTAACTTATAAAGCTTTAATATAAGGCGTATGTTAACGGTTTATTAACTTATTAACTTATAAAGCTTTTATATAAGGCGTATGTTAACGGTTTATTAACTTATTAACTTATAAAGCCTTTATATAAGGCGTATGTTAAAGGTTTATTAACTTATTAACTTATAAAGCTTTTATATAAGGCGTATGTTAACGGTTTATTAACTTATTAACTTATAAAGCTTTTATATAAGGCGTATGTTAACGGTTTATTAACTTATCAAGCTTTTATATAAGGCGTATGTTAACGGTTTATTAACTTATTAACTTATAAAGCTTTTATATAAGGCGTATGTTAACGGTTTATTAACTTATAAAGCTTTTATATAAGGCTTATGTTAACGGTTTATTAACTTATTAACTTATCAAGCTTTTATATAAGGCGTATGTTAACGGTTTATTAACGTATTAACTTTTAAAGCCTTTATATAAGGCGTATGTTAACGGTTTATTAACTTATTAACTTATAAAGCCTTTATATAAGGCGTATGTTAACGGTTCATTAACTTATTAACTTATAAAGCCTTTATATAAGGCGTATGTTAACGGTTTATTAACGTATTAACTTATAAAGCTTTTATATAAGGCGTATGTTAACGGTTTATTAACTTATAAAGCTTTTATATAAGGCGTATGTTAACGGTTTATTAACTTATTAACTTATAAAGCTTTTATATAAGGCGTATGTTAACGGTTTATTAACTTATAAAGCTTTTATATAAGGCTTATGTTAACGGTTTATTAACTTATTAACTTATCAAGCTTTTATATAAGGCGTATGTTAACGGTTTATTAACGTATTAACTTATAAAGCCTTTATATAAGGCGTATGTTAACGGTTTATTAACTTATTAACTTATAAAGCCTTTATATAAGGCGTATGTTAACGGTTCATTAACTTATTAACTTATTAAGCTTTTATATAAGGCTTATATTAACGGTTTATTAACTTATTAACTTATAAAGCTTTTATATAAGGCGTATGTTAACGGTTTATTAACTTATTAACTTATAAAGCTTTTATATAAGGCGTATGTTAACGGTTTATTAACTTATTAACTTATAAAGCCTTTATATAAGGCGTATGTTAACGGTTTATTCACTTATTAACTTATAAAGCCTTTATATAAGGCGTATGTTAACAGTTTATTAACTTATTAAGTTATAAAGCTTTAATATAAGGCTTATATTAACGGTTTATTAACTTATTAACTTATAAAGCTTTTATATAAGGCGTATGTTAACGGTTTATTAACTTATTAACTTACAAAGCTTTTATATAAGGCTTATATTAACGGTTTATTAACTTATTAACTTATAAAGCCTTTATATAAGGCGTATGTTAACGGTTTATTAACTTATTAACTTATAAAGCTTTTATATAAGGCTTATGTTAACGGTTTATTAACTTTTTAACTTATAAAGCTTTTATATAAGGCGTATGTTAACGGTTCATTAACTTATTAACTTATAAAGCCTTTATATAAGGCGTATGTTAACGGTTTATTAACTTATTAACTTATTAAGCTTTTATATAAGGCTTATATTAACGGTTTATTAACTTATTAACTTATAAAGCCTTTATATAAGGCATATGTTAACGGTTCATTAACTTATTAACTTATAAAGCCTTTATATAAGGCGTATGTTAACGGTTTATTAACTTATTAACTTAATAAGCTTTTATATAAGGCTTATATTAACGGTTTATTAACTTATTAACTTATAAAGCTTTTATATAAGGCGTATGTTAACGGTTTATTAACTTATTAACTTATAAAGCTTTTATATAAGGTGTATGTTAACGGTTTATTAACTTATTAACTTATAAAGCCTTTATATAAGGCGTATGTTAACGGTTTATTAACTTATTAAGTTATAAAACCTTTATATAAGGCGTATGTTAACGGTTTATTAACTTATAAAGCCTTTATATAAGGCGTATGTTAACGGTTTATTAACTTATTAACTTATAAAGCCTTTATATAAGGCTTATGTTAACGGTTTATTAACTTATAAAGCTTTTATATAAGGCGTATGTTAACGGTTTATTAACTTATTAACTTATAAAGCCTTTATATAAGGCGTATGTTAACGGTTTATTAACTTATTAACTTATAAAGCCTTTACATAAGGCGTATGTTAACGGTTTATTAACTTATTAACTTATAAAGCTTTTATATAAGGCGTATGTTAACGGTTTTTAACTTATTAACTTATTAAGCTTTGATATAAGGCTTATGTTAACGGTTTATTAACTTATTAACTTATAAAGCTTTAATATAAGGCGTATGTTAACGGTTTATTAACTTATTAACTTATAAAGCTTTTATATAAGGCGTATGTTAACGGTTTATTAACTTATTAACTTATAAAGCCTTTATATAAGGCGTATGTTAAAGGTTTATTAACTTATTAAGATATAAAGCCTTTATATAAGGCGTATGTTAACGGTTTATTAACTTATAAAGCCTTTATATAAGGCGTATGTTAACGGTTTATTAACTTATTAACTTATAAAGCCTTTATATAAGGCTTATGTTAACGGTTTATTAACTTATAAAGCTTTTATATAAGGCGTATGTTAACGGTTTATTAACTTATTAACTTATAAAGCCTTTATATAAGGCGTATGTTAACGGTTTATTGACTTATTAACTTATAAAGCCTATACATAAGGCGTATGTTAACGGTTTATTAACTTATTAACTTATAAAGCTTTTATATAAGGCGTATGTTAACGGTTTTTTAACTTATTAACTTATAAAGCTTTGATATAAGGCTTATGTTAACGGTTTATTAACTTATTAACTTATAAAGCTTTAATATAAGGCGTATGTTAACGGTTTATTAACTTATTAACTTATAAAGCTTTTATATAAGGCGTATGTTAACGGTTTATTAACTTATTAACTTATAAAGCCTTTATATAAGGCGTATGTTAACGGTTTATTAACTTATTAACTTATAAAGCTTTTATATAAGGCGTATGTTAACGGTTTATTAACTTATTAACTTATAAAGCTTTTATATAAGGCGTATGTTAACGGTTTATTAACTTATCAAGCTTTTATATAAGGCGTATGTTAACGGTTTATTAACTTATTAACTTATAAAGCTTTTATATAAGGCGTATGTTAACGGTTTATTAACTTATAAAGCTTTTATATAAGGCTTATGTTAACGGTTTATTAACTTATTAACTTATCAAGCTTTTATATAAGGCGTATGTTAACGGTTTATTAACTTATCAAGCTTTTATATAAGGCGTATGTTAACGGTTTATTAACTTATAAAGCCTTTATATAAGGCTTATGTTAACGGTTTATTAACTTATTAACTTATCAAGCTTTTATATAAGGCGTATGTTAACGGTTTATTAACGTATTAACTTATAAAGCCTTTATATAAGGCGTATGTTAACGGTTTATTAACTTATTAACTTATAAAGCTTTTATATAAGGCGTATGTTAACGGTTTATTAACTTATTAACTTATAAAGCCTTTATATAAGGCTTATGTTAACGGTTTATTAACTTATTAATTTATAAAGCCTTTATATAAGGCGTATGTTAACGGTTTATTAACTTATCAGGCTTTTATATGAGGCGTATGTTAACGGTTTATTAACTTATAAAGCCTTTATATAAGGCGTATGTTAACGGTTTATTAACTTATTAACTTATAAAGCCTTTATATAAGGCTTATGTTAACGGTTTATTAACTTATTAATTTATAAAGCCTTTATATAAGGCTTATGTTAACGGTTTATTAACTTATAAAGCTTTTATATAAGGCGTATGTTAACGGTTTATTAACTTATTAACTTATAAAGCCTTTATATAAGGCGTATGTTAACGGTTTATTAACTTATTAACTTATAAAGCCTTTACATAAGGCGTATGTTAACGGTTTATTAACTTATTAACTTATAAAGCTTTTATATAAGGCGTATGTTAACGGTTTTTTAACTTATTAACTTATAAAGCTTTGATATAAGGCTTATGTTAACGGTTTATTAACTTATTAACTTATAAAGCTTTTATATAAGGCGTATGTTAACGGTTTATTAACTTATTAACTTATAAAGCTTTTATATAAGGCGTATGTTAACGGTTTATTAACTTATTAAGTTATAAAGCTTTAATATAAGGCTTATATTAACGGTTTATTAACTTATTAACTTATAAAGCCTTTATATAAGGCGTATGTTAACGGTTTATTAACTTATTAACTTATAAAGCCTTTATATAAGGCTTATGTTAACGGTTTATTAACTTATTAACTTATAAAGCCTTTATATAAGGCTTATGTTAACGGTTTATTAACTTATTAACTTATAAAGCTTTTATATAAGGCGTATGTTAACGGTTCATTAACTTATTAACTTATAAAGCCTTTTTTATAAGGCGTATGTTAACGGTTTATTAACTTATTAACTTATAAAGCCTTTATATAAGGCGTATGTTAACGGTTTATTAACTTATTAACTTATAAAGCTTTTATATAAGGCGTATGTTAACGGTTTATTAACTTATTAACTTATAAAGCTTTTAATATAAGGCGTATGTTAACGGTTTATTAACTTATTAACTTATAAAGCCTTTATATAAGGCGTATGTTAACGGTTTATTAACTTATTAACTTATAAAGCTTTTATATAAGGCGTATGTTAACGGTTTATTAACTTATTAACTTATAAAGCTTTTATATAAGGCTTATATTAACGGTTTTTTAACTTATTAACTTATAAAGCTTTTATATAAGGCGTATGTTAACGGTTTATTAACTTATTAACTTATAAAGCTTTTATATAAGGCGTATGTTAACGGTTTATTAACTTATTAACTTATAAAGCCTTTATATAAGGCGTATGTTAACGGTTTATTAACTTATTAACTTATAAAGCTTTTATATAAGGCGTATGTTAACGGTTTATTAACTTATTAACTTATAAAGCCTTTATATAAGGCTTATATTAACGGTTTATTAACTTATTAACTTATAAAGCCTTTATATAAGGCTTATGTTAACGGTTTATTAACTTATTAACTTATAAAGCTTTTATATAAGGCGTATGTTAACGGTTTATTAACTTATTAACTTATAAAGCTTTTTATATAAGGCGTATGTTAACGGTTTATTAACTTATTAACTTATAAAGCCTTTATATAAGGCGTATGTTAACGGTTTATTAACTTATTAACTTATAAAGCTTTTATATAAGGCGTATGTTAACGGTTTATTAACTTATTAACTTATAAAGCTTTTAATATAAGGCGTATGTTAACGGTTTATTAACTTATTAACTTATAAAGCCTTTATATAAGGCGTATGTTAACGGTTTATTAACTTATTAACTTATAAAGCTTTTATATAAGGCGTATGTTAACGGTTTATTAACTTATTAACTTATAAAGCCTTTATATAAGGCTTATGTTAACGGTTTATTAACTTATTAATTTATAAAGCCTTTATATAAGGCGTATGTTAACGGTTTATTAACTTATCAGGCTTTTATATGAGGCGTATGTTAACGGTTTATTAACTTATAAAGCCTTTATATAAGGCGTATGTTAACGGTTTATTAACTTATTAACTTATAAAGCCTTTATATAAGGCTTATGTTAACGGTTTATTAACTTATTAATTTATAAAGCCTTTATATAAGGCTTATGTTAACGGTTTATTAACTTATAAAGCTTTTATATAAGGCGTATGTTAACGGTTTATTAACTTATTAACTTATAAAGCCTTTATATAAGGCGTATGTTAACGGTTTATTAACTTATTAACTTATAAAGCCTTTACATAAGGCGTATGTTAACGGTTTATTAACTTATTAACTTATAAAGCTTTTATATAAGGCGTATGTTAACGGTTTTTTAACTTATTAACTTATAAAGCTTTGATATAAGGCTTATGTTAACGGTTTATTAACTTATTAACTTATAAAGCTTTTATATAAGGCGTATGTTAACGGTTTATTAACTTATTAACTTATAAAGCTTTTATATAAGGCGTATGTTAACGGTTTATTAACTTATTAAGTTATAAAGCTTTAATATAAGGCTTATGTTAACGGTTTATTAACTTATTAACTTATAAAGCTTTTATATAAGGCGTATGTTAACGGTTTATTAACTTATTAACTTATAAAGCCTTTATATAAGGCGTATGTTAACGGTTTATTAACTTATTAACTTATAAAGCCTTTATATAAGGCTTATGTTAACGGTTTATTAACTTATTAACTTATAAAGCCTTTATATAAGGCTTATGTTAACGGTTTATTAACTTATTAACTTATAAAGCTTTTATATAAGGCGTATGTTAACGGTTCATTAACTTATTAACTTATAAAGCCTTTTTTATAAGGCGTATGTTAACGGTTTATTAACTTATTAACTTATAAAGCCTTTATATAAGGCGTATGTTAACGGTTTATTAACTTATTAACTTATAAAGCTTTTATATAAGGCGTATGTTAACGGTTTATTAACTTATTAACTTATAAAGCTTTTAATATAAGGCGTATGTTAACGGTTTATTAACTTATAAAGCCTTTATATAAGGCGTATGTTAACGGTTTATTAACTTATTAACTTATAAAGCTTTTATATAAGGCGTATGTTAACGGTTTATTAACTTATTAACTTATAAAGCTTTTATATAAGGCTTATGTTAACGGTTTTTTAACTTATTAACTTATAAAGCTTTTATATAAGGCGTATGTTAACGGTTTATTAACTTATTAACTTATAAAGCTTTTATATAAGGCGTATGTTAACGGTTTATTAACTTATTAACTTATAAAGCCTTTATATAAGGCGTATGTTAACGGTTTATTAACTTATTAACTTATAAAGCTTTTATATAAGGCGTATGTTAACGGTTTATTAACTTATTAACTTATAAAGCCTTTATATAAGGCTTATGTTAACGGTTTATTAACTTATTAACTTATAAAGCCTTTATATAAGGCTTATGTTAACGGTTTATTAACTTATTAACTTATAAAGCTTTTATATAAGGCGTATGTTAACGGTTTATTAACTTATTAACTTATAAAGCCTTTTTTATAAGGCGTATGTTAACGGTTTATTAACTTATTAACTTATAAAGCCTTTATATAAGGCGTATGTTAACGGTTTATTAACTTATTAACTTATAAAGCTTTTATATAAGGCGTATGTTAACGGTTTATTAACTTATAAAGCCTTTATATAAGGCTTATGTTAACGGTTTATTAACTTATTAACTTATAAAGCCTTTATATAAGGCGTATGTTAACGGTTTATTAACTTATTAACTTATAAAGCTTTTAATATAAGGCGTATGTTAACGGTTTATTAACTTATTAACTTATAAAGCCTTTATATAAGGCGTATGTTAACGGTTTATTAACTTATTAACTTATAAAGCTTTTATATAAGGCGTATGTTAACGGTTTATTAACTTATTAACTTATAAAGCTTTTATATAAGGCTTATATTAACGGTTTTTTAACTTATTAACTTATAAAGCTTTTATATAAGGCGTATGTTAACGGTTTATTAACTTATTAACTTATAAAGCTTTTATATAAGGCGTATGTTAACGGTTTATTAACTTATTAACTTATAAAGCTTTTATATAAGGCGTATGTTAACGGTTTCTTAACTTTTTAACTTATAAAGCCTTTATATAAGGGGTTTGTTAACGGTTTCTTAACTTATTAACTTATAAAGCCTTTATATAAGGCTTATGTTAACGGTTTATTAACTTATTAACTTATAAAGCCTTTATATAAGGCGTATGTTAACGGTTTATTAACTTATTAACTTATAAAGCCTTTATATAAGGCTTATGTTAACGGTTTATTAACTTATTAACTTATAAAGCCTTTATATAAGGCTTATGTTAACGGTTTATTAACTTATTAACTTATAAAGCCTTTATATAAGGCGTATGTTAACGGTTTATTAACTAATTAACTTATAAAGCCTTTATATAAGGCGTATGTTAACGGTTTATTAACTTATTAACTTATAAAGCTTTTATATAAGGCTTATGTTAACGGTTTATTAACTTATTAACTTATAAAGCCTTTATATAAGGCGTATGTTAACGGTTTATTAACTTATTAACTTATAAAGCCTTTATATAAGGCTAATGTTAACGGTTTATTAACTTATTAACTTATAAAGCCTTTATATAAGGCGTATGTTAACGGTTTATTAACTTATTAACTTATAAAGCCTTTATATAAGGCTTATGTTAACGGTTTATTAACTTATTAACTTATAAAGCCTTTATATAAGGCTTATGTTAACGGTTTATTAACTTATTAACTTATAAAGCCTTTATATAAGGCGTATGTTAACGGTTTATTAACTTATTAACCTATAAAGCCTTTATATAAGGCGTATGTTAACGGTTTATTAACTTATAAAGCCTATATATAAGGCTTATGTTAACGGTTTATTAACTTATTAACTTATAAAGCCTTTATATAAGGCTTATGTTAACGGTTTATTAACTTATTAACTTATAAAGCCTTTATATAAGGCGTATGTTAACGGTTTATTAACTTATTAACTTATAAAGCCTTTATATAAGGCGTATGTTAACGGTTTATTAACTTATTAACTTATAAAGCCTTTATATAAGGCGTATGTTAACGGTTTATTAACTTATTAACTTGTAAAGCTTTTATATAAGGCTTATATTAACGGTTTATTAACTTATTAACTTATAATGCCTTTATATAAGGCGTATATTTATTAACTTATGAACTTATAAAGCCTTTAATAACGCCTTGCCTTGGCGTCCTACAGACATTATAGAGACACATCCCTCGCCTGTCCTAACAATCTGTACAAACACAAAACTACAGAAAGTTAGAAACACCAACACAAATAAATGGATTATTTTAAAACTCAGAAGAAACAACTGCAGCTCTTCATCTTGTTTATGAGAGATGCTGAAGGTAAGAAATGATCTTAGTAAAACATAATGATTTTATAAAAGCAAACGCTGATCATTTTCTTTAGCTGTCCTGCTGCTAGCTAACTATCAGTTCTTACTAATTTATAAATAATTACAAACGCAAAAGCCACTAAATAATTTACAGAGCTGGAGCAGTTATCAAAAGAGTAAAAATATCATTGCATACTTGATGTAGGAAACACTAAAATAGAAATGTTGATGGTGAAACTGGATTTATTTTGCTTTTTTCTGTTCTGATGTTCTGAAGCTCTGATGATTTCTTTAACTCCTCCTGCTGTTTTCCCCATAAGAGAACTGCTGCTTCATACAGGAAGGCTGAACGCTTCCATTATTGTTCAACATATTCATTTGGTTTTGTTTGTTTGTATGACATTATATTTACTATATGTACGACGTTTTTTCTTTTGGTTTGTTGCACACTTTGATGTAATAATTTTGTAGAATGAAGCAAAGATGAGCTGCAGACAGAGAAGCAGCAGAGTTTATCCTATCAAACATGGAAGCGGGTCTCAGTTATTAAAGAAGAATATTTTAGTGCTAGAAAATACTCACCAAGTAAACACTTTGTTAGTATAAGGATATTTATTTTGTATTTTCTATGAAGAGTTTACAGTAGTCACACTTTGCAGAGTTCATTAGGATGTGATGTCAGGAGAGATGAGCTGAAAAGGAGCTCCAGCTCCATCATTCGGTTTATGAACCGGTTACATTTAATTATTATAATATTGTTATTGATAATAAATCAGAAAAGATTCTTTTATTCCAGCTATCATAACACTTATTAAAAAAAAGAGACAAATTTGAACTGGGTCAATAACCGTGCATCATTTAAGACGGATGAAATAAGTAAAGCCTTGATTTATTTTATTTGCCCATTCACCATTATTGATCAAGATGGAGAATAAAAAACTCTGCCTTTTCTTTTACCTCCTGAAAATGCATGTAGTGTATTTATTTGTATTGGTTAGATTTAAAACAAACAACTGGAGAAATGGGTTGTTTTGAGGCAGATTTGCATAAAGTTTTTTGTCCCGTTTTTATCCCAGATGATTCAGGAAGGAAAGAGGTGGAGAAAGTATTAGAGGGCAGAAGATGTCAGGGACTCTAGAAACAGGCAGAGAGACCAAATACTGAGGGAGAATCACAAACTTCAGACTTCAGAGGAAGGTCATTAAAACCAAAATTACTTTGACTCTTTTGAGTATTCAGTCAAAATTCAGCTTTCTGCTTTGCCTGCAGAGTCTTTGGAAAACAAGCACAGCGACAGAAAACAGATAACATCATTAGCCTGGTTGGTTTTTCCAACTGGAAAAGAGACTTAGACCGTTTCAGAGAGCATAACACATGTGTAGGACATAACGCTTCAATGTTTGCCTGGAAGGGTTAAAAGGCCGCTTTGACAAAAGGCAGAGTGGTAAACAGGATAAATGAGGCCAGCATTGACCAGATCACTGAGCGGAGACAGTACCTCCGTCCTATTGTGGCTAAAACAACCTTTCTGGCCAATCAGCCATGATGAAACGGAGTCCTCAGACAACCGGGAACATTTCCTGGAGCTTGTGACTCTCCTGGAGGAATTTGACCCCTTCCCAATAAAACTACAGTACATCGTCTCATTTCACCTTTCCTGGTTCCCAGAATGAAATGATAAAGTGTTGCGCTGATCAGCTGGGATCATTAATGAGATGAAACCTTCAGAGACGGCCGATGAAGCTCGTGACGCTCATGTTGAGCAGCTTGCTGTTTGTGTGCGTTATGTGGGATCTGATGATGCAGTGAAAGAGTGTTTTCTTCAGCTTTCCCATCTTCAATCTTATGATGCTGTTTCTGTTGCAGAAGCCATAGAAAAACTGTTTGAATTAAACGGTTTAAGCTGGAATGTGTTGTTCAAGCATATGATGGGGCAGCAGTGATGCCTGGTCCAGTTGGAGGAGTTCAGGCTCTTTTTCGTCAAAGGCATCCAGAAGCAGTTTATGTTCACTGAACTTAATTTGTTGCAGTGCTTTATTTGCATAGCTGTGTGAGAAGCCAGAGATTTCTTTGACACTGGAGAGTTTGTGCTGTTGTCTTCATTGTTTCTCTGGTAAATCATAAAGCTTTCACTGATATGCAGAAAGTCTTTGGTTTAGTGGTTTAGCTCGTTCAGCTGTCTGAGACTAGATGGGAATGCCAGTTAAAGTCTGTAACTGGTGTCATTGCTAACCTGCCTGCAGTGCTAAGGGAGAAAGAAATAATGCCACAGCAGTTGTACTGCTCTCAAAACTTGACAGATTATTTTGTGTCGATATGTTGGTTATGTTTAAGAGTCTGTTGTCCACTACAGAGGGACTCTACAAGTACCTCCAGAAACAGGACATAGACTACTGTGTACAAAGACGCCGTCCTTGAAACGCTACAATTGATGCGGCTGATGAAACTGCAGGTCAGATACACAAAGAGGCCAGAGATATTTTTGAGCCCAACAATCTGTCAGTGACCTCAGCTTCACATCAAGGCTCTCTAAGACGAAAGCAAAGGCGTTTAGACGACTATGTGGTTGAGTCTACCACAGGCACAAGATCTCAAGCAAGCTCTGGGGATGAGCCGAGACATCCCATAGTCTCCCCATGTCTTGACAGAACGCTGAGTGAGCTGGGGAGGAGATTTTGTGGTGTTGGTGCTGATCTGATGAAAGGCATTGGCATCCAGCAGCAGATGACTTCCTGTGGGAACAATCACTGGAACGACTTGCCAAGCACTACAACATCTCACTCAGTAAAGAAGAGATCGGAGTTGCCAAAAAGTTCCTGATGAAGGAATAAAAAGAAGGCTGTATCTCAGACATGTATATTCTTCTTGACCCAGAGCGTTGTTCCTAGTGGCGCTAACCCTTCCTGTGAACAGTTGCAGCTGTGAAAGGTCTTTCAGGACTTTGTGTTGCAGACACACATGGCTGAGAAAGACATCGGCTCAATAGTCGGGCTGTGAGCGCCATTAAGAGGGAGGATGTGTGTGTTACAGACCCTAACAGTGTCATAGACAGGTTTGCATTGTTCAAACCAAGAAACACACATTAATGACGACACTTTCTAATAAATTATAGAGCACCTCATATATGGTTCATTTAGGCTTGATAGTTTTTGCCATTTCAGTTCCTTGTATTCTAGTTTCATAGTCTATTCTTGTTTTCCTCTCCCTGAATAAGATCTAGTCTTTTTATTTCAGTTTAAGTCTTGCCATAATATGATTAGTCCCCTGTATTATTGCTCAAAAGGTATTGCCATAAAAGTGTAATCCTTGTGGTTTGGTTTCTTAGTTTGTTGTTGTTTTGCTCCTTGTGTGTTTCTAATTGGTTTCCTATGATTTATATATATATAGACTGTTTCATTGTAGTGCAGCTGTAATCTTTAGTAATGACTTTAACCTGGTGAATCATCTCCATGTGTTCCACCTGATCCGTCTCCTTTATGGCTTCTTAGTGTTTCACTGTGCAGCGCCGGATTCTCTTGGTTCTACCAGTTTCTCCTGTTCCTGATTTGAGGCAAGTTTGATTAAAAATCCTGACTTGTGCCTCTCGTCGGGGTCTGTCTGCGTTTTGGCTCTGCTCCACGAAACACGACAAAGACAAAGAGACGGAGCGACTGACAGACAGAGACTGACTGACAGAACCAAACAGATTAAACAGGACAGGAACAAGGATGGAAACATCAAGTGGTGAGAGGGAGAGAGTTAAAATACATTTAACATTAGATAGAGAATTATACACCATTGTCCTTTAGACGACAGATTACACAGCTCTGTTATGCATGAAAATAAAGTTTAACTTAGGAACTAATGGATGGATTAATGGAGTGTTGGATGGATGGATGGATGGATGGATGGTTGGATGGACGGATGGACGGATGGAATGTTGGATGGAATGTTGGATGGAATGTTGGATGGATGGATGGATGGATGGATGGATGGTTGGATGGACGGACGGACAGATGGATGGATGGAGTGACGGATCCCAGAGTTTCCAGAACGTTTCCTCCTGTGATAGTCTAACATCTGGAAGCTCTTAGAGCAGGAATGAAGGAGGTTAAACTGCTCAGCTGCACACAGTAACGCACAATAACACACATACACACACACACTGTAACACACACAATAACACACATACACAGTAACACACACACACACCAGCAGATTGACAGACTGTGAGGAAACCCATCTGGAGAGGATCCAGACGTTACTCTGCTCCATCCAGACGTTTCCAGGTTCAGTCGGAGCACTCCCTCCTGGAATTAGACCGACCCGAGCTGAAAGGTTTCTATCCGTCTTGTTGCTGTGGTTCTGATCCAGATAATGGAGAACTGAGAGCCAGCTTTGGTTCTGAGAGGAATAAAGAGTCACTTCATGCTGCAGCGTGGGGTCAGATTGTTCTGGTTTGTCTCTGATCGGGTCGGTTCTGTTTGGTTCTGATCACCTCCAGCTCCTCTGGGTCCGTCCCTGCTTCTTCGTTGCTCTGAGGGTCTCTGTGGTTCCTGCTGATTCTCCTTTCTGGGTTTCTCCTGTTAGTTGAGGCACTGTGCAGATTTGGACCAGAACTGGGTCGTATTATCAGGCACAGTTTCAGTGTTGGTTTTGGTACCGATTCTGGTTCTGTTAATTTTTCTTGCTGCTTTCTTTTCTTTGTTAAAGTAATATCTGTCAGATTTTCTGCGGGTCTCTGGATCTTTGTCTTAGTGGGACAATCAGAACCATCAGAACCCACCAGGTTCTCCATTCATCAGAGATCAGTGCTGAGCAGGTCATGCAGCTTGGTTCTGGTTCTGGTTCTCAACATCATCTGTAATCGTCCATGAAACGACCTGCTCACACGCCTCCTGTAATGTTTGCTTTATTGTGTGTTTATGTCTGCAGGCATTAACTGCAGCTCTCTGCAGTCGGTCAGCAGTTTAAAATAATATTAGTCCAGCTAAGTACAGCACACACTGCTGGGAGGAGCTGGTGGACAAATCAAACGCTCCTCACTGGGTTTAATACGCTGCAGCTCTGAGGTCTGTCAGGAAGACTCTGATTGGCTGACGACAGACAGATCTTTGTCTGCAGAGCTGCTTCTTACAGAAGCAGACTTCTACTGATGACTGTGTGGTAGAACATCTGCAGCATGTTACTGCAGACACCAACAGACTTTAGCCTCCTGAGGAAGAAAAGGCGACTCTGTCCCTTCCTGTGTTGGTGGTCCACTCCAGTTTCTGGTCCAGAACCAGCCCCAGGTTTCTGTAGGACTCCATGGTCTCTAGTTCCTCCCCATCCATGCAGACTGGCTGTCTTGGTGGTGTAGATCTCCTGAAGTCCACCAGCTCCTTAGTCCTGTTGATGTTCAGGAGAAGTCAGTGAAGCTCCAGACGGTTTATTTAGGGCATCGATGTGAGACATGAGGTCTTCCACAGCAACAGGAATTTTTCCATCTGAAGGAATCTGATGATTCAGTCCATATCTTGTCCTTGGCAGGTCCAACACTTCCTCCTTTATGTAAACGACTTTATCAGACGCTGTACACAAAAAAGGCTAAAACATATATATTATTTTCAACAAAAATAGTCAAGCAAAATATTAAAGTTTGTAAACTATAAAAAACATTTTAAAAGTCATTAGACTACAAAAACATTACAAACATACAGGAAACTATTGGGACTTGCTGCAACTTGACCGGCGCAGAGTAATGCTATATAATATAGATGATGATGATGGTGGTGGTTATTTAATCCCTCCTCAGAGGTTCTGGTGGCCCAGAGGACCGTCAGGACTGCAGGAAGAATCCAGTTTAGTCTGTGATCCAGTTGGTTCTGGTGACTAAAAACTGATCCCTGGACCGGTACCAGAGAACAGCCAGAACCTGGAACAGGTCTGGGGAACCCAGAGGAGAACCGCCTGCAACTCCGACAGAACCAGAACCAGCAGAACCTTGTAGAAATGTCGATCAAAGACCCCTAAGTTAACCTTTGACCCTTGAGCGGCTGCTGCAGAGTTCAGCAGCCGCTCAGGCTCACTTTATCATGACAGGAACTTCCTGTTCACACACACACACACACACACACACACACACGTATTCTGGTTAACCAGAAACTTCTGAAACCAACCAGAAGTCGGACCTCCAGAGAGCAGAGAAGGTCCAGAGGAAGGAGGAACATGGAGCTTCTTTAACATGCTAGAAGGTGAATCCTAAAAGTGGGTCTTCCTGCCAGCAGACAAACCCAGAACCTACAGCTGGACCATATGAGACCAAAACCAGTGAGTCTGAGATGTTTTAAAGGTTCTAGCAGGACCTGTGGAACATCTCCTCCCTGAAGATGATGAAGGACCTCAGCTTCAGACAAGATGTTTACTGGTTCTGCTGGGAGTTCTGGGAGCAGAGCTGCAGGACCATTAAGCTAGGATTAATGATTGACCTCTGACCTGTGGGAGAGGGGGCTGACATGAGGGAGACTGATGACTCTTCTTCTCTCACCACAGGTTAACAGTTCAAACACCCATCTAGAAGAACCTCAAACACCACTTGACAACCAGTTTCGCCAATCAGCGAACATCCTCTGATCCATGATCAATAACCAGCGTCTGCTCCTCACAGCAACATCTGACCTCTGGGAGACGGGAGTCACCTAGAGACAGAGAGAGTCACCTGGAGATGGGGGGAGAGTCAGCTGGAGACAGAGGAGTCACCTGGAGACGGGGGGAGAGTCACCTGGAGACAGAGGGAGTCACCTGGAGACGGGGGGAGAGTCACTTAGAGACAGGGGGAGAGAGAGTCACCTGGAGACGGGGGGAGAGTCACATAGAGAAAGGGGACAGTCACCTAGAGACAGGGGAAAGAGTCACCTGGAGATGGGGGGAGAGTGACCTGGAGACAGAGGGAGAATCCCCTAGAGACAGTGGAGAGTCACCTAGAGAAGGGGGAGAGTAACCTGGAGACAGAGGGAGAGTCACCTGGAGACAGGGGGAGAGTCACCTGGAGACCGAGGGAGAGTAACCTGGAGACAGAGGGAGTCACCTAGGGACAGGGAGAGTCATCTAGAAACAGGGGGAGAGAGTCACCTAGAGAAGGGGGGAGAGTAACCTAGAGAAGGGGGGAGAGTCACCTAGAGAAGGGGGGAGAGTCACCTGGAGACAGAGGGAGAGTCACCTAGGGACAGGGAGAGTCACCTAGAGAAAGGGGACATTCACCTAGAGAAGGGGGAGAGTCACCTGGAGACAGAGGGAGAGTCACCTAAAAACAGGGGAGAGTCACCTAGAGACAGGGGGAGAGAGTCACCTGGAGACGGGAAGAGAGTCACCTAGAGAAAGGGGGAGAATCACCTAGAGAAGGGGGGAGAGTCACCTGGAGACAGAGGGAGAGTCACCTAAAAACAGGGGAGAGTCACCTAGAGACAGGGGGAGAGAGTCACCTGGAGACGGGAAGAGAGTCACCTAGAGAAAGGGGAGAGTCACCTAAAGACAGGGGAGAGTCACCTAGAGAGAAGGGGAGAGAGTCACCTGGAGACGGTGGGAGAGTTACCTGGAGACAGAGGGAGAATCACCTAGAGAAAGGGGAGAGTCACCTAGAGAAGGGGGAGAGTCACCTGGAGACAGAGGGAGAGTCACCTGGAGACAGGGGGAGAGTCACCTGGAGACAGGGGGAGAGTCACCTAGGGACAGGGAGAGTCACCTAGGGACAGGGAGAGTCATCTAGAAACAGGGGGAGAGAGTCACCTAGAGAAGGGGGGAGAGTAACCTAGAGAAGGGGGGAGAGTCACCTAGAGAAGGGGGGAGAGTAACCTGGAGACAGAGGGAGAGTCACCTAAAAACAGGGGAGAGTCACCTAGAGACAGGGGGAGAGAATCACCTGGAGACGGGAAGAGAGTCACCTAGAGAAAGGGGGAGAATCACCTAGAGAAGAGGGAGAGTCACCTGGAGACAGAGGGAGAGTCACCTAGAGAAAGGGAGAGTCATCTAGAGACAGGGGGAGAGAGTCACCTAGAGAAGGGGGGAGAGTCACCTAGAGACAGGGGAGAGTCACCTAGAGAGAGGGGGAGAGAGTCACCTGGAGACGGGAAGAGAGTCACCTAGAGAAAGGGGAGAGTCACCTAGAGACCGGGGGAGAGAGTCACCTAGAGAAGGGGGGAGAGTCACCTAGAGACAGGGGAGAGTCACCTAGAGAGAGGGGGAGAGAGTCACCTAGAAACAGAGGGAGAGTCACCTGGAGACAGGGGGAGAGTCACCTAGAGACAGGGGGAGAGTCACCTGGAGACAGGGGGAGAGTCACCTGGAGATAGAGGGAGAGTCACCTAGGGACAGGGAGAGTAATCTAGAGACAGGGGGAGAGAGTCACGTAGAGAAGGGGGGAGAGTCACCTAGAGACAGGGGGAGAGAAAGTTACCTGGAGACGGGGGGAGAGAGAGTCACCTGGAGACAGAGGGAGAGTCACCTAGAGAAAAGGGACAGTCACCTAGAGACAGGGGAAAGAGTCACCTGGAGATGGGGGAGAGTCACCTGGAGACAGAGGGAGAGCCACCTAGAGAAAGGGGACAGTCACCTAGAGACAAGGGAAAGAGTCAACTGGAGACGGGGGAGAGTGACCTGGAGACAGAGGGAGAATCACCTAGAGACAGGGGAGAGTGACCTAGAGAAGGGGGAGAGTAACCTGGAGACAGAGGGAGAGTCACCTGGAGACAGGGGGAGAGTAACCTGGAGACAGGGGGAGAGTCACCTGGAGACAGAGGGAGAGTCACCTGGAGACAGAGGGAGAGTCAACTAAGGACAGGGAGAGTCATCTAGAAACAGGGGGAGAGAGTCACCTAGAGAAGGGGGGAAAGTAACCTAGAGAAGGGGGGGAGTCACCTGGAGACAGAGGGAGAGTCACCTAAAAACAGGGGAGAGTCACCTAGAGACAGGGGGAGAGAGTCACCTGGAGACGGGAAGAGAGTCACCTAGAGAAAGGTGGAGAGTCACCTAGAGCAGAGGGAGAGTCACCTGGAGACAGAGGGAGAGTCACCTAGAGAAAGGGAGAGTCATCTAGAGACAGGGGGAGAGAATCACCTAGAGAAGGGGGGAGAGTCACCTAGAGACAGAGGGAGAGTCACCTAAAGACAGGGGAGAGTCACCTAGAGAGAGGGGGAGAGAGTCACCTGGAGACGGGAAGAGAGTCACCTGGAGACGGGAAGAGAGTCACCTGGAGACGGGAAGAGAGTCACCTAGAGAAAGGGGGAGAGTCACCTAGAGAAGGGAGAGAGTCACCTAGAAACAGAGGGCGAGTCACCTGGAGACAGGGGGAAAGTCACCTAGAGACAGGGGGAGAGTCACCTGGAGACAGGGGGAGAGTCACCTAGAGAAAGGGGGGAGAGGCACCTGGAGACAGAGGGAGAGTCACCTAGGGATAGGGAGAGTCACCTAAGGACCGGGAGAGTCATCTAGAGACAGGGGGAGAGAGTCACCTAGAGGAGGGGGGAGAGTCACCTAGAGGAGGGGGGAGAGTCAGTTAGAGAAGGGGGGAGAGTCACCTGGAGACAGGGGGAGAGTCACCTGGAGAAAGAGGGAGAGTCACCTAAAAACAGGGGAGAGTCAACTAGAGACAGGGGAGAGAGTCACCTGGAGACGGGAAGAGAGTCACCTAGAGAAGGGGGGAGAGTCACCTGGAGACAGAGGGAGAGTCACCTAAAAACAGGGGAGAGTCACCTAGAGACAGGGGGAGAGAGTCACCTGGAGACGGGAAGAGAGTCACCTAGAGAAAGGGGGAGAGTCACCTAGAGAAGAGGGAGAGTCACCTGGAGACAGAGGGAGAGTCACCTAGAGAAAGGGAGAGTCACCTAGAGACAGGGGGAGAGAGTCACCTAGAGAAGGGGGGAGAGTCACCTAGAGACAGAGGGAAAGTCACCTAAAGACAGGGGAGAGTCACCTAGAGAGATGGGGAGAGAGTCACCTGGAGACGGTGGGAGAGTTACCTGAAGACAGAGGGAGAATCACCTAGAGACAGGGGGAGAGTCACCTAGGGACAGGGAGAGTCACCTAGGGACAGGGAGAGTCACCTAGGGACAGGGAGAGTCACCTAGATACAGGGGGAGAGAGTCATCTGGAGATGGGAAGAGAGTCACCTAGAGAAAGGGGAGAGTCACCTAGAGAGAGGGGGAGAGAGTCACCTGGAGACAGGAAGAGAATCACCTGGAGACGGGAAGAGAGTCACCTAGAGAAAGGGGGAGAGTCACCTAGAGAAGGGAGAGAGTCACCTAGAAACAGAGGGAGAGTCACCTGGAGACAGGGGGAGAGTCACCTAGAGAAAGTGAGAGTCATCTAGAGACAGGGGGAGAGAGTCACCTAGAGAAGGGGGGAGAGTCACCTAGAGACAGGGGAGAGTCACCTAGAGACGGGAAGAGAGTCACCTGGAGACGGGAAGAGAGTCACCTAGAGAAAGGGGGAGAGTCACCTAGAGAAGGGAGAGAGTCACCTAGAAACAGAGGGAGAGTCACCTGGAGACAGGTGGAGAGTCACCTAGAGACAGGGGGAGAGTCACCTGGAGACAGGGGGAGAGTCACCTAGAGACAGGGGGAGAGTCACCTGGAGACAGGGGGAGAGTCACCTAGAGAAAGGGGGGAGAGTTACCTGGAGACAGAGGGAGAGTCACCTAGGGACAGGGAGAGTCACCTAGAGACCGGGAGAGTAATCTAGAGACAGGGGGAGAGAGTCACCTAGAGAAGGGGGGAGAGTCACCTAGAGGAGGGGGGAGAGTCACCTAGAGACAGGCGGAGAGAGAGTCATCTGGAGACGGGGGGAGAGTCACCTGGAGACAGAGGGAGAGTCACCTAGATAAAGGGGACAGTCATCTAGAGACAGGGGAAAGAGTCACCTGGAGACGGGGGAGAGTCACCTGGAGACAGAGGGAGAGTCACCTAGAGAAAGGGGACAGTCACCTAGAGACAGGGGAAAGAGTCAACTGGAGACGGTGGGAGAGTGACCTGGAGACAGAGGGAGAATCACCTAGAGACAGGGGAGAGTCACCTAGAGAAGGGGGAGAGTAACCTGGAGACAGAGGGAGAGTCACCTGGAGACAGGGGGAGAGTCACCTGGAGACAGAGGGAGAGTCACCTAGGGACAGGGAGAGTCATCTAGAAACAGGGGGAGAGAGTCACCTAGAGAAGGGGGGAGAGTCACCTAGAGAAGGGGGGAGAGTCACCTGGAGACAGAGGGAGAGTCACCTAGGGACCAGGAGAGTCATCCAGAGACAGGGGGAGAGAGTCACCTGGAGGATGGGGGAGAGTCACCTGGAGACAGGGGAGAGTCACCTGGAGACAGGGGGAGAGTCACCTGGAGACAGAGGGAGAGTCACCTAGGGACAGGGAGAGTCATCTAGAAACAGGGGGAGAGAGTCACCTAGAGAAGGGGGGAAAGTAACCTAGAGAAGGGGGGAGAGTCACCTGGAGACAGAGGGAGAGTCACCTAAAAACAGGGGAGAGTCACCTAGAGACAGGGGGAGAGAGTCACCTGGAGACGGGAAGAGAGTCACCTAGAGAAGGAGGGAGAGTCACCTGGAGACAGAGGGAGAGTCACCTAGGGACATGGAGAGTAAACTAGGGACCGGGAGAGTAATCTAGAGACAGGGGGAGAGATTCACCTAGAGAAGGGGGGAGAGTCACCTAGAGCAGGGGGGGAGTCACCTAGAGACAAGGGGAGAGTCACCTAGGGACAGGGAGAGTCACCTAGAGAAAGGGGGAGAGTCACCTGGAGACAGAGGGAGAGTCACCTAGGGACCAGGAGAGTCATCTAGAGACAGGGGGAGAGAGTCACCTAGAGGATGGGGGAGAGTCACCTAGAGAAGGGGGGAGAGTCACCTGGAGACAGGGGGAGAGTCACCTGGAGACAGAGGGAGAGTCACCTAAAAACAGGGGAGAGTCACCTAGAGACAGGGGAGAGAGTCACCTGGAGACGGGAAGAGAGTCACCTAGAGAAGGGGGGAGAGTCACCTGGAGACAGAGGGAGAGTCACCTAAAAACAGGGGAGAGTCACCTGGAGACAGGGGGAGAGAGTCACCTAGAGAAGGGGGAGAGTAGCCTAGAGAAGGGGAGAGAGTCACCTGGAGACAGGGGAGAGTCACCTAGAGACAGGGGAAAGAGTCACCTGGAGACGGGGGAGAGTCACCTGGAGAAAGGGAGAGTCATCTAGAGATAGGGGGAGAGAGTCACCTAGAGAAGGGGGGAGAGTCACCTAGAGACAGGGGAAAGAGTCACCTGGAGACGGGGGAGAGTCACCTGGAGAAAGGGAGAGTCATCTAGAGACAGGGGGAGAGAGTCACCTGGAGACGGGAAGAGAGTCACCTGGAGACGGGAAGAGAGTCACCTAGAGAAAGGGGGAGAGTAACCTAGAGAAGGGAGAGTGTCACCTAGAAACAGAGGGAGAGTCACCTGGAGACAGGGGGAGAGTCACCTAGAGACAGGGGGAGAGTCACCTGGAGACAGGGGGAGAGTCACCTAGAAACAGAGGGAGAGTCACCTGGAGACAGGGGGAGAGTCACCTAGAGACAGGGGGAGAGTCACCTGGAGACAGGGGGAGAGTCACCTAGTGAAAGGGGGGAGAGTCACCTGGAGACAGAGGGAGAGTCACCTAGGGACAGGGAGAGTCACCTAGAGACCGGGAGAGTAATCTAGAGACAGGGGGAGAGAGTCACCTAGAGAAGGGGGGAGAGTCACCTAGAGGAGGGGGGAGAGTCACCTAGAGACAAGGGGAGAGAGAGTCACCTGGGGACGGGGGGAGAGTCACCTGGAGACAGAGGGAGAGTCACCTGGAGACAGGGGGAGAGTCACCTAGAGACAGGGGGAGAGTCACCTGGAGACAGGGGGAGAGTCACCTAGAGAAAGGGGGGAGAGTCACCTGGAGACAGAGGGAGAGTCACCTAGGGACAGGGAGAGTCACCTAGAGACCGGGAGAGTAATCTAGAGACAGGGGGAGAGAGTCACCTAGAGAAGGGGGGAGAGTCACCTAGAGGAGGGGGGAGAGTCACCTAGAGACAAGGGGAGAGAGAGTCACCTGGGGACGGGGGGAGAGTCACCTGGAGACAGAGGGAGAGTCACCTAGGGACCAGGAGAGTCATCCAGAGACAGGGGGAGAGAGTCACCTGGAGGATGGGGGAAAGTCACCTGGAGACGGGGGGAGAGTCACCTGGAGACAGGGGAGAGTCACCTAGAGACAGGGGGAGAGAGTCACCTGGAGACGGGAAGAGAGTCACCTAGAGAAAGGGGGAGAGTCACCTAGAGAAGGGGGAGAGTCACCTGGAGACAGAGGGAGAGTCACCTGGAGACAGGGGGAGAGAGTCACCTAGAGAAGGGGGAGAGTCACCTGGAGAAAGAGGGAGAGTCACCTAGAGACAGGGGAGAGTCACCAGGAGACAGAGGGAGAGTCACCTAGGGACAGGGAGAGTCACCTAGAAACAAGGGGAGAGTCACCTAGAGAAAGGGGGAGAGTCACCTGGAGACAGAGGGAGAGTCACCTAGGGACCGGGAGAGTCATCCAGAGACAGGGGGAGAGAGTCACCTGGAGAAGGGGGGAGAGTCCCCTAGAGAAGTGGGGAGAGTCACCTGGAGACAGAGGGAGAGTCACATGGAGAAAGAGGGAGAGTCAACTGGAGACAGAGAGAGAGGGAGAGTCACCTAGGGACATGGAGAGTCACCTAGGGACAGGGAGAGTCATCTAGAGACAGGGGGAGAGAGTCACCTAGAGAAGGGGGAGAGTAGCCTAGAGAAGGGGAGAGAGTCACCTGGAGACAGGGGAGAGTCACCTAGAGACAGGGGAGAGTCACCTAGAGAGAGGGGTAGAGAGTCACCTGGAGACGGGAAGAGAGTCACCTGGAGACGGGAAGAGAGTCACCTAGAGACAGGGGGAGAGTCACCTAGAGAAGGGAGAGAGTCACCTAGAGACAGGGGTAGAGTCACCTGGAGACAGGGGGAGAGATTCACCTAGAGAATGGGGGAGAGTCACCTAGAGGAGGGGGGAGAGTCACCTAGAGACAGAGGAGAGTCAACTAGAGAAAGGGGGAGAGTCACCTGAAGACAGAGGGAGAGTCACCAGGAGACAGAGGGAGAGTCACCTAGGGACAGGGAGTGTCACCTAGAGACAAGGGGAGAGTCACCTAGGGACAGGGAGAGTCACCTAGGGACAGGGAGAGTCACCTAGAGAAAGGGGGAGAGTCACCTGGAGACAGAGGGAGAGTCACCTAGGGACCGGGAGAGTCATCTAGAGACAGGGGGAGATAGTCACCTAGAGGATTGGGGAGAGTCAACTAGAGAAGGGGGGAGAGTCACCTGGAGACGGGTAGAGAGTCACCTGGAGACAGGGGGAGAGTCACCTAGAGACAGGGGGAGAGTTACCTGGAGACAGGGAGAGTCATCTAGAGACAGGGGGAGAGAGTCACCTAGAGAAGGGGGGAGAGTCACCTAGAGAAGGGGGGAGAGTCACCTGGAGACAGAGGGAGAGTCACCTAGGGACCAGGAGAGTCATCCAGAGACAGGGGGAGAGAGTCACCTGGAGGATGGGGGAGAGTCACCTAGAGAAAGGGGGAGAGTCACCTAGAGAAGGGGGAGATTCACCTGGAGACAGAGGGAGAGTCACCTGGAGACAGGGGGAGAGAGTCACCTAGAGAAGGGGGAGAGTCACCTGGAGAAAGAGGGAGAGTCACCTAGAGACAGGGGAGAGTCACCAGGAGACAGAGGGAGAGTCACCTAGGGACCGGGAGAGTCATCCAGAGACAGGGGGAGAGAGTCACCTGGAGAAGGGGGGAGAGTCCCCTAGAGAAGTTGGGAGAGTCACCTGGAGACAGAGGGAGAGTCACATGGAGAAAGAGGGAGAGTCAACTGGAGACAGAGAGAGAGGGAGAGTCACCTAGGGACATGGAGAGTCACCTAGGGACAGGGAGAGTCATCTAGAGACAGGGGGAGAGAGTCACCTAGAGAAGGGGGAGAGTCACCTGGAGACAGGGGAGAGTCACCTAGAGACAGGGGAGAGTCACCTAGAGAGAGGGGGAGAGAGTCACCTGGAGACGGGAAGAGAGTTACCTGGAGACGGGAAGAGAGTCACCTAGAGACAGGTGGAGAGTCACCTAGAGAAGGGAGAGAGTCACCTAGAGACAGGGGTAGAGTCACCTGGAGACAGGGGGAGAGATTCACCCAGAGAATGGGGGAGAGTCACCTAGAGGAGGGGGGAGAGTCACCTAGAGACAGAGGAGAGTCAACTAGAGAAAGGGGGAGAGTCACCTGAAGACAGAGGGAGAGTCACCAGGAGACAGAGGGAGAGTCACCTAGGGACAGGGAGTGTCACCTAGAGACAAGGGGAGAGTCACCTAGGGACAGGGAGAGTCACCTAGGGACAGGGAGAGTCACCTAGAGAAAGGGGGAGAGTCACCTGGAGACAGAGGGAGAGTCACCTAGGGACCGGGAGAGTCATCTAGAGACAGGGGGAGATAGTCACCTAGAGGATGGGGGAGAGTCAACTAGAGAAGGGGGGAGAGTCACCTGGAGACGGGTAGAGAGTCACCTAGAGAAAGGGGGAGAGTCACCTAGAGAAGAGGGAAAGTCACACTGGAGACAGAGAGAGAGTCACCTAGAAACAGGGGGAGAGTCACCTGGAGACAGGGGGAGAGTCACCTAGAGACAGGGGGAGAGTCACCTGGAGACAGGGAGAGTCATATAGAGACAAGGGGAGAGAGTCACCTAGAGAAGGGGGGAGAGTCACCTAGAGAAGGGGGGAGAGTCACCTGGAGACAGAGGGAGAGTCACCTAGGGACCAGGAGAGTCATCCAGAGACAGGGGGAGAGAGTCACCTGGAGGATGGGGGAGAGTCACCTGGAGACGGGGGGAGAGTCACCTGGAGACAGGGGAGAGTCACCTAGAGACAGGGGAGAGTCACCTAGAGACAGGGGGAGAGAGTCACCTGGAGACGGGAAGAGAGTCACCTAGAGAAAGGGGGAGAGTCACCTAGAGAAGGGGGAGAGTCACCTGGAGACAGAGGGAGAGTCACCTGGAGACAGGGGGAGAGAGTCACCTAGAGAAGGGGGAGAGTCACCTGGAGAAAGAGGGAGAGTCACCTAGAGACAGGGGAGAGTCACCAGGAGACAGAGGGAGAGTCACCTAGGGACAGGGAGAGTCACCTAGAAACAAGGGGAGAGTCACCTAGAGAAAGGGGGAGAGTCACCTGGAGACAGAGGGAGAGTCACCTAGGGACCGGGAGAGTCATCCAGAGACAGGGGGAGAGAGTCACCTGGAGAAGGGTGGAGTGTCCCCTAGAGAAGTGGGGAGAGTCACCTGGAGACAGAGGGAGAGTCACATGGAGATAGGGGGAGAGTCACCTAGAGAAAGAACTAAATTTAGAAATATGTTTAGATATGTTTAAAAACACGAGTTTAAACTGAACATATTTAGAATATTAATAACTGATCAGCTTTTATAACTTTACTAATATGACTCAATCAAAGCAGCGTAGAACGTGTTAGAACATGGTAGAACATGTTAGAACATTGTAGAACATGATCATTTCATCACCAAAGACAGGAGGAACCTTTAGATTCAGTCTAATTAACATTTAGTCATAAACTCATAAGCAGAAAACTGATTCATCCCGTCTTATTGTACGTTTTTATTAAATTTATAAAACTCTTAATGAAGCCGTAACCACAGTAGCAACTCATTAAATATCACCGACATTAATTAACAAGCTGAAAGAAAACAGCATAGATCAGCGCTCAGCATCCCTGAACTGAAAAATATAAAATATTAGAGGAGAAGAAACCAGTTAGAAAATCATTCAGGGTCTGGATGCTAGAAATTAACCAGATCATCATAGATGGATCAAAAATAGATCTACATGTTTCTGAAGGAATTTAAGGGTAAAGATCCACAGATTGTAATTAATTCAACTTCACTAAAACCTGTAATTATTATTATAATAAACCTTCTTAACGCTCATGTCTGATCTATGTATTATTGTTTGTAAAACATTTTATCAAAGAAAGAAATAAGGTTTTATTTTTTATTCATGGATCATTTTCTTCCTCTTTTCATGCACTGATCTGTTCATCATTCTGATCGTTTAATTTTGTTATTATCTTTTTATTTGACCTTTATTTAACCTGGAAAAACTCATTGACATTAAACATCTGTTTCAACAGTGTCCTGGGCTAGATTTCATTCACTTATTACATAAACTCAAAAATAGTTCAACTCAACACACATCAGATAAAACATCTGCAGGTTAGAGACTGGGTTTCAAAATTAGTCAGTAACGATCTTTGATCTGAAAATCCTTCTGTAGTTCATTCCAAGAGTGCAGTGCTGCAAAACTAAACCTTTTTATCCATTTCTGTTCGGACTCTCGGCTCAGACAGAGGAAGGGTGTAGTTGCTGCTCCTCAGATCAATAAGCTGCAGCAGATAAAGAGCGACACGTCCAGCAATACATTTAGAGATTAAAAAGGTACCAATGTTTCAGTCTTCAAAGCGACAAGGAAGACCAGCCCATTCCGTTATACAGGACACAGAGGTGAGTCAATGACCTCATAATAAAACACAAGGCCCCATAATAAACAGTGTCAACGCATCAGAGGAGGCCTTCATATATAAAACATCACAATAATCCAAAACAGGCATAAAATTAGATGACACAAGTTTCTTTCAAGCTTCAAATGATAAGAATGATTTAATCCGAAAATAATCAGTCTGTTGATCAATTTTTATTATGGCCCTAAAAGATAAACAATCATCAGTTAAAATTCAAAGATATTTATATTCTGGATCAGATGTCCCTCATTGGAAATGATGGAAGAAAAGTTTTGTGAAGCTGATTTGCTGTTTGAAAACATGAATTTTGTCTCGTCTACGTTTAAATCAATCCACGATGTTTACCTTTCAATTATAAAAACCATCCTGTTGATGATTAAAAGCAGTTTGAAGTTTTAACAAAGCAACTTCTGCTGATGGCGCTGATCTATATAATACTGTGTCATCCGCATACAAGTGCAAATGTGCATTTTTTGACAGGTTTTTCTAAGTCATTTATATACAGTAAATAAGAAGAAGAAATGGACCAAGAATCAAACCCTGAGGTACACCAGAAGATACTTAAAAAAATAGATTTTTTGTTCTGAGCTTTAACGCTTTGTGTAAGATGATTTAAGAAGCATCCAACAGTGTGGTTTGACAATCCGATATTAGTAGCTTATTGATCCACAGTATCAACGAGGTCAACAAAGATGCTGCACCATGTTGCTCTTTTATCCACAGATTCCATCATTCAGAACTTTTAAGACTGATTGCAAAAGACTTAAAAACTCTTTTAGTTGGGCACTAACTAGACACAAATTAATAAAAGATAATAAACAAACTGTCTTGTTTGCAGTAATAGGACACAAATGCAGCGAAGAAAGAATGATGATTAAATTAAACAAAAGAACAGAGAACTTACAAAAACTCAGAGGACCAGAAACTGAAGAGACCAGGGAACACGGAGCATTGATGATGAACTGACAGAGAACATCTTAAATATGAATAATCTACTGAGGATGTGTGAGAAGTGACAGGGACTAATTAGTGATGAGAGCAGATACAGGTGAAAGAGAATAGGTGGAAACCATCAGTAACTGGGTCAGAGAGCGATGTGGGAGGGAGACAACAAGAAAATAATCCTACATAAGAAGGACAAACTAGGGAGTCACTAAAGATACGAGGAACTAAAGATCTCTAGGAAGGAGAAGACAGAACTGAAGGAACTAAACCTACAAGGAAAGGGTTTATTATAAGAAGACCAACTAATAATAGAGATGAAGTATAACAGAACCAATCGGGACAAATAAGGAAAAGAGGACAAATAAAAATAAAAGATTAAACAAGGAAACAGAGGTAGAGAATGTCTAATCCTAGAGAGTGAGAATATGGGAGGGAGACAGATCCAAAATAAGTAACACTATGAACCTAAAGTATAAATTAACAAAAGCTAACACCAAGAAATAAACTTAAATGATCAGATAAACTGTGTTTTAAGTTTGTTATTTCATTTCCTTATTCAAACACCTGAGGAACCCAACACAGTTTCATCTCTGTGGAATAAAGTGAATAATAATTTATAGAAGATCATGAAGATGTTCTCTGAGGAGGAGGTTCATCTTTAATCCATTAGTTTTTGGCCGTGGCGAGACTCTGTCTCAGTGGGGTACTGGGTGGGTAACAGTCTCTACCTCCTGGTTCTGGTTCCCTGGGTTCTGGAGGACCAGATTCCCAGAAAGAAGAACTGCTCAATCCAAAGTGGGATGGATGCCTTCTCTCCAGATCAGACCAGGTTTTCCCCAAAATGACACCAGTTAGGTCCCGGTCCTAAATTATCAATGACACCAGGACACCACCCAGACAACCATCGGTGGAATGACAGCATGTCGGTTAATTCCCAGGGACAACTTTTAGGTCCGACTCTACAGGAGCAACAGGATGACTGGCAGCCCAATCAGGAAGATGTGGTTCACCTGTTTCCTCTTCATAGAGTCGGACCATGTGACTCAGGGATACCTGGGGACCTGATTTATCAATATTCCAAATAGAGACTCAAGTTTCTGATTTGCGGGTGATTTACTAAGATTGTGTGTGCAAATGATACCAGAGACCAAGAGCAGTATTAAAGGAGGACTTTGTGTCCACTGCTGTGTGATCCAGCCTTCCTGCCCCATCACATAATCCACATCCAGAGAGACCAGGAATAGGTGAAGTGGATTCATGATGCATCTTTGGCAAAAAAGTGGAAAAACAACATACCTGTCAGTGTATGTCTATTTGAGAGTTAATTTCTGAATCTATAAATTCACTAAGGAGGATAAAGATGAAAAATAAAGACAAGAAAATACATTTTCTATTGTCTTTTTGAGACCGCTGCTTTATACTTTTATTATAACATTGAAAAGAAAATCATATTGAATATTATTTCTGATTTTTTGTTGAATGTTTGTCCTGTATAACCTAAAAAGTGAACTATTATTGTTACTGGTAAATTTTCTAATGCGGAAGAGTAACCTTTTAATTATTCATTTATTTCCAGAGATTTTAAAGTAATTTCTGTCTTAAGTTTGTCATTTAACTATTACTCACTTTCACTTTAAGTATGTTAAGATCAAAAGTCTTGGCAAGTGTCCTCTTTTCAGGAAGATAAAATAATCACCCTATCTTTAATAAACTTAATTCATGAGTTATGAAGCGTCTTTGGAAAAAAAGGGATAAAATTGACATAACTGTCCATTTTATGGCCTTTATCGGGTTAATTACTATTAGGGTAGAATGTACGTGAATTATTTTTTTCGTCTGTCAGTAATAAATGTAAACGTTTATGACTGACAAACGAGAAATAACATTTCAACATATATGTAGAGGTGGTAAAAACAGCTGACCCAAACATGTTTCAATTTTGATAAATCACACTGTATGTGGAACACCTACTCATGTTCATGTTCTCCTCCCAATATTTGCACCTTATGACAGAAACGCCCATGTTGCATATTCACCAAGGGCAAAGGGCTAAATGGATTGCATGCATGTTGCTGCTGGTTTAACATATGCAGGAGGACTGAGCCTGCTTAGTAAATCATCTGCTGCATGTTTTATTGTGGTTTTCACATGTTTTAACAAGGGTTAGGGCAAACGTTTGATAAATCAGGCCCTCGTGTTTTAGTGTCTGTTTACCAGGGACTGTTTCACCCACATGACCTTAAACTTTACACTCACTGCTACAATGATCAGGATTCATGAGGAAGTGAATAATCACTAAGTTCAGAGGTCGGGATCCCCTGGACAGGGGACGCTAACAGGTGATCTCACACTGAGCGAGTGCAGGACAGGAGGGCAATCAGCAGGCAGCAGAGGAGGGAGGGGCAACATGAACCTTGGCAGGACCAGAGAAGATCATAACACCTGTACTGCTCTCCCCTCTCCTGGTATCACCTTTCAGTAATTTTCAGTCATATCTATAACTAAATAGATATTAAAAATAAGCTTTTTTTTTTTTTTTTTTATTTAAACTCAGGTTTATTTCTGACTAGCCGCTCAGCTCTGTTATCACCATGGCAACATCGGTTCAGGAAAAACAGGAAACTTCAAATCATTTAGGGACAAATTTATTGTGAGGCACTGATGTATTTTATGAAGCTATAATGAACTCCTAATTAAGAGAAGCAGGTGTGATTACTGTCAGATCTGGACTCTGATGGTGATGATGCTGAGCATCTCCAGGAAATATCTAAACTCTACATGAAATGTGTTCATGTCTTCTTCAAGCTGCACAGTGGAGCTGCTGAGGAGCAGGTATTAGTGTTTATTACAGATGATCTGATGATCTGGTTTCATGGTGCAGAATGAAAAGGTCAGAACCAAGCTTCAGTTCCATGTAGCTGGGCAGGAGAACCGGTTCTGTTCCTGGATTAGGATTCAGATTCATGGGAAGAGAAGGGCAGCAGGTCTGAAGAAGAACAGAAACAGTGATGGAGTGTAGCCAAAAGGTTGATGTAAACAGTGATGTAAACCGGTTGAGTGATCTAAACTGGTTCAGTGATGTAAACCGGTTCAGTGATGTAAACCGGTTCAGTGATGTAAACCGGTGCAGTGATGTGAACCGGTTGAGTGATGTAAACCGGTTCAGTGATGTAAGCCGGTTCAGTAATGTGAACCGGTTCACATCACTGAACCGGTTCAGTGATGTGAACCGGTTGAGTGATGTGAACCGGTTGATTGATGTAAACCGGTTCAGTGATGTAAACCGGTGCAGTGATGTAAACCGGTTCAGTGATGTAAACCGGTGCAGTGATGTAAACCGGTTCAGTGATGTAAGCCGGTTCAGTGATGTGAACCGGTTCAGTGATGTGAACCGGTTCAGTGATCTAAACCGGTTCAGTGATGTAAACCGGTTCAGTGATGTAAGCCGGTTCAGTGATGTGAACCGGTTCAGTGATGTGAACCGGTTCAGTGATGTGAACCGGTTCAGTGATGTAAACCGGTTCAGTGATGTAAACTGGTGCAGTGATGTAAACCGGTTCAGTGATCTAAACCGGTTCAGTGATGTGAACCGGTTCAGTGATGTGAACCGGTTCAGTGATGTAAACCGGTTCAGTGATGTAAACTGGTGCAGTGATGTAAACCGGTTCAGTGATCTAAACCGGTTCAGTGATGTAAGCCGGTTCAGTGATGCAAACTGGTTCAAATGTACAATTCAATCAAAACGGTCCAAAGCTTTGAATTGAAATACATAAAGTATATGAAATTCACATTTAAAATAGCGTTTCTGTTTCATTATAAACCTGCTATGTCATCGTGTTTGTGTACTTTGCTCGCTCTTAGAGGAGACATGATTGGTTAAGAGTTGTATGGTGTGAAAAGATCAGCAGAGGATAATGTTAAGAGGGAAGATGAGTGGTACATTTTCTCAGGTGGAACACTTTGTAAAAAGGTTGAGAAACACGGATCTAGACTATATGAAAGAAGTTGGAAATGGGTAAAGATCTACGTAAACTATTTCTAGACCTATATTAACCAGAATAAAGGTGATCTAAACAGAATTCAGATGTTTTAAATCTTAGAACAGGTCTGACCTCTGGACTTCAGCCAGTAGAAGATGAATCCAGCCAGAGAAACGACCAGACCCAGGACCAGTCCTGTAGCTCCGATGGCGATTTTGGTCCTCTCTGACTCAGGCGTGGACGGATCTGAGGACAGAGCTTAAAGAGTAACTAAACCCCAAAACAACTTTTTTTTGCTTCTAAACTGTATAAATGGGTCTTTACCAATGCAGTCTTTCAGTTTCTGGGGATTTCTTTACATTTTGGTGTCAACTTGTTTAATTCTACACCTTTTGGTCTAAAAACGTCTTAGTGCTGCCCTCTTAGGGTTGAACGGTGGTTACTGCATTTGAATGTTGTAATTGGTGGAGAGCGGTACATCTTTTCATCACTGGCATTGACTGTGTCACAGCAGTCATGGTCTCACAGACATGCCCCGTGGGTTTGGGTATAAAACTATCAGACATACCGCCCCCTGTGGCGAGTTTGGAGTGGGATTGCGTTTTTCAGTTTACCATTATTATCACATTAGCACTTAGTTAGCATAGCTAACATACTGTTTTGAACATTAGCATCACCACTCAGAGACCGGACCCATCCTGTCTCTCTCTCCCTCAGCAGCAGCGCCAGCCTCGGGCTCTAATTGATATGGCCGCTGGGCTCCATAAAGCCTCCCTTTACTCCTCTATCTCCGGTGATGACGGAGGAGATCCGCTGGTTCAGGGCGCCGAGCCAGCGCCGCCCGAGCTCGGTGCTGCTGAGGCAGGGGAAGACAGGAGGAGTCAAGTCTCTGAGTGGTAATGCTAACATAGGCTAAGGTTCAAAACAGATGAACGTCAATCAGATCGATCGTTTACAAAACTGCCAACGTCGCTTTGGTCACTTTCCATGTTTCAGTGTCAAATTAAGCGAGCTGTAACTGTCCTCCTGAACACACCCCCACGTCCCCCCCTCCGCTCATCCTCCAAACTTGGCTATACCCCTCAGTTCTTCCTGGCACCGCCCACTTTATAGAATTTTTTTAAATGTTGTCTGGGGGCGGGGTTAGGATTTTTCATGGGGTTTCAGTTACACTTTAAAGACAGAGGGAAGTCAGACAGCTGTAGAGACAGACAGGTGTGGAGACAGTCAGGTGTGGAGACAGACAGGTGTGGAGACAGACAGGTGCGGAGACAGACAGGTGTGGAAACAGACAGGTGTGGAGACAGACAGGTGTGGAGACAGACAGGTATAGAGTCATACAGGTGTGGAGACAGACAGGTGTGGAGACAGACAGGTGTGGAGACAGACAGGTGTGGAAACAGACAGGTGTGGACTCATACAGGTGTGGAAACAGACAGGTGTGGAGACAGACAGGTATAGAGTCATACAGGTGTGGAGACAGACAGGTGTGGAGTCAGACAGGTGTGGAGACAGACAGGTGTGGAAACAGACAGGTGTGGAGACAGACAGGTGTGGAGTCATACAGGTGTGGAGACAGACAGGTGTGGAAACAGACAGGTGTGGAAACAGACAGGTGTGGACTCATACAGGTGTGGAAACAGACAGGTGTGGAGTCATACAGGTGTGGAGACAGTCAGGTGTGGAGACAGACAGGTGTGGAGACAGACAGGTGTGGAGACAGACAGGTATAGAGTCAACAATGTGTGGAGACAGACAGGTGTGGAGTCAGACAGGTGTGGAGACAGACAGGTGTGGAAACAGACAGGTGTGGAGTCATACAGGTGTGGAGACAGACAGGTGTGGAGTCATACAGGTGTGGAGACAGACAGGTGTGGAAACAGACAGGTGTGGAGTCATACAGGTGTGGAGACAGACAGGTGTGGAGACAGACAGGTGTGGAGACAGACAGGTGTGGAGACAGACAGGTGTAGAGTGTTAAGTTATAAATCTTGCTGATCCTTCGTTTCAGCAAGAAGGATGCCAGACTTCTGTTACCAGCTGAAGTCAACATTGAGGACTCGTCATGAAGGCTCCGTTTAGCAGGAAGAAGGCAAAGATTTTACAATAAAATGATGAGTCAACAAAGATCCCAGCCATTGGTTAGTCCACATGAAGACTCGACGCGGTCCTGTCCCAATTAGATCATGATTGATGTATTATATATTTCATTAATGACGATTGTCCAGACGCGGTTCTGACTCCAAATCATTCACTGATTTTTCCACAGATCATTTCTAAAGTATTGGGGAGAAATGCAGCCTGGGAAGCTACAACACCTTATAGTAATTCTACTAGACACGCTGGCGTCTGCAAACCAGCCAATCCAGGAACACCAGTCATTTTCCTTGGCGCTGATTGGCTGAACCCCCAAGAGCGTAGATAATGAAGACTGTAGATGTTAGCTACTGCCGTAGCACCATGACGGTTTCTACTGTGTGTATTAATGCAGATTAAGGTGTATAAAAGAAAAACACTTGGTCACAGCTGCCTCTCCACACATTCTTGTCCCTTTAAACCGGCCATCAGAAAGTATTCATTCCCCTCTTATAGGCATCAAACCTCCTTTAAAATGACTTTTTCTACCTCAACAATAGAAAGCCAGGTGTAGCGCTGTGCTAGAGATACACAGCTAAAAACTAGCGGCATGTTTAAGAAGCTCTGTTATCCTCATTCAGATTTTTTCACTTCAACAAACATGTATTCCTGGTTTTTTTAGTCGAGGTATTCCTTTTTGTGGTTGATAATTCCCTCTGGTTTTGGATGCTGTGCCTCTTTATCACGACATATTTCCTGCCACATCTCACCAAACACAGCCAGGTTTCAGTGGGACGGTTACTGACAGAGGGGTGCAAAGAACAGTTTTTGTTCAAGAGCCAAAGGAGAATCCAGAGAGCTTCAGAACAATCGGGACATACAGAGACCAATTATACCAGTAAGTAAAAAGTTAAAGCACTCCAGTACAATGATAACTCCCAAACCTATGGCCAGTTTTTAGAAGACGCTTTTGGGAATTGAACTCAGGGCGGCGCCTTTGAGGACTATGGCCTCTTTATATGGGACGCCCGCTCTACAGCGACAAAGATGGTTGTGACAGATCTAGAAACTGACTCCATTAATGGAGGCAGATCAATTTTTTTTTTAAAGGGCGGCCATGTTGGTCACTGATTGCTTTAAATGTCTTTTAAATGTTGTTTATAATTGTCACTTAAAACATGTAAAAAAAGGAGATGGGAAAATGTGTTTTCATTTAGCTGCATAATAAATCAGAAGAATATTAGCTGCCCATTAGCGAATCACACATAAATATTTTCTTCAGAAATCTGAAAACTTTTACTGTTTTAAACATTCATGTTTGAGGTTTGTTAACATTTTGGATTAATTAAATTTAAATTTAAATTTAAATTAGAATAATTTGCTTTGATTTCTTTGAAATTATAGAATAGAATAGAATAGAACAGAACAGAACAGAACAGAATAGAACAGAACAGAACAGAATAGAATAGAATAGAATAGAATAGAATAGAATAGAATAGAATAGAACAGAATAGAATAGAATAGAACAGAAAAGAACAGACTAGAATAGAATAGAATAGAATAAAACAGACTAGAACAGACTAGGATATAATAGAATAAAACAGAATAGAATAGAATAGACTAGACTAGACTAGACTAGACTAGACTAGACTAGACTAGAACAGAATAGAATAGAATAGAATAGAATAGAATAGAATAGAATAGAACAGTCTAGACTGGTATAGAATAGAATAGAATAGAATAGAATAGAATAGAATAGAATAGAACAGTCTAGACTAGAATAGAATAGAATAGAATAGACTAGAATAGAATAGAATAGAATAGAATAGAATAGAATAGAATAGAATAAAACAGAACAGAACAGTCTAGACTAGAATCGAATAGAATAGAATAGAATAGAATAGAATAGAATAGAACAGAACAGTCTAGACTAGACTAGACTAGAATAGACTAGAATAGAATAGAATAGAATAGAATAGAATAGAATAGAATAGAATAGAACAGAACAGTCTAGACTAGAACAGTCTAGACTAGAATAGAATAGAATAGAATAGAATAGAATAGAATAGAACAGTCTAGACTAGAACAGTCTAGACTAGAATAGAATAGAATAAAACAGTATAGACTAGACTAGACTAGACTAGACTAGACTTGACTAGAATAGAATAGAATAGAATTGAATAGAACAGAACAGTCTAGACTAGAATAGAATAGAATAGAATAGAATAGAATAGAATAGAATAGAACAGAATAGAATAGAATAGAACAGTCTAGACTAGACTAGACTAGACTAGAATAGAATAGACTAGAATAGAATAGAATAGAATAGAATAGAACAGACTAGAATAGAATAGAATAGAATAGAACAGAACAGTCTAGACTAGACTAGACTAGAATAGAATAGAATAGAATAGAATAGAATAGAATAGATCAGAACAGTCTAGACTAGACTAGAATAGAATAGAACAGAACAGAACAGAACAGTCTAGACTAGACTAGAATAGAATAGAACAGAACAGAACAGAACAGTCTAGACTAGACTAGACTAGACTAGAATAGAATAGAACAGAACATTCTAGACTAGAATAGAATAGAATAGAATAGAATAGAACAGAACAGTCTAGACTACAATAGAATAGAATAGAACAGAACAGAACAGAACAGTCTAGACTAGACTAGACTAGAATAGAATAGAATAAAATAGAATAGAATAGAACAGACTAGAATAGAATAGAATAGAATAGAATAGAATAGAATAGAATAGAATAGAATAGAATAGAATAGAATAGAATAGAACAGTCTAGACTAGACTAGACTAGAATAGAATAGAATAGAATAGAACAGAACAGTCTAGACTAAAATAGAATAGAATAGAATAGAACAGAACAGAACAGAACAGTCTAGACTAGACTAGACTAGACTAGACTAGACTAGACTAGAATAGAATAGAATAGAATAGAACAGACTAGACTAGAATAGAATAGAATAGAATAGAACAGAACAGTCTAGACTAGACTAGAATAGACTAGACTAGACTAGACTAGACTAGAATAGAATAGAATAGAATAGAATAGAATAGAACAGACTAGAATAGAATAGAATAGAACAGAACAGTCTAGACTAGAATAGAATAGAATAGAATAGAATAGAACAGAACAGTCTAGACTAAAATAGAATAGAATAGAATAGAATAGAATAGAATAGAATAGAATAGAACAGACTAGAATAGAATAGAATAGAATAGAATAGAATAGAACAGACTAGAATAGAATAGAATAGAATAGAATAGAATAGAATAGAATAGAATAGAATAGAACAGAACAGTCTAGACTAGACTAGAATAGAATAGAATAGAATAGAATAGAATAGAATAGAATAGAATAGAATAGAATAGAATAGAATAGAACAGAACAGTCTAGACTAAAATAGAATAGAATAGAACTGAACAGTCTAGTCTAGACTAGACTAGACTAGACTAGAATAGAATAGAATAGAATAGAACAGAACAGTCTAGACTAGACAAGACAAGACTAGAATAGAATAGAACAGAACAGTCTAGACTAGACAAGACTAGAATAGAATAGAATAGAGTAATCCATTGAATGAGTCGCTGCTGATCAACCATAAATCTATTATCTTTGTAAACAATTAATCAGAGAGAAAACCTTCTACTGCTCAGTTTCTCCACATGGTTATTTATTTGAAGTCAGTCAGGTAAAGCGGCATGCAGGTATTTACTGTGAGTAATCAGAGGTTCCTTCAGGCTGATATGTTCCACCTTACAGGAGATCTTCTCCCCAGACCTGCAGCAACATGAACCAACACAACTGAGCATTTCAAGTTTATTTGTACACCATCCTTCAGCAACAAGGCAACTCAAAGTGAATCTGAATGAATAGTATAAGTTCATAATGTCCACAGTCATGGTAAGCTTGGAGAAACCAAAGATGGTGTAACCCCCTATTGGGTTGTTGACTCCATTTTAACCGTAGGTCCGTTCTCCATCCGTCTGGTGATTGAGTTTATGCTCCGCCCACTTTTCATGCTGCGCCTCGCTGTGTCTCCTCTCAGGACTCAGCGCTGTGGTTTATTTAGCAATTAGTTTATTTAATAGTACACATTAATGCCCTTGCAGCTTTGTTTTGCTGACTCTGTGGAGGTTTTCAGAAAAACAACTGCAAACTTTTATGGCTTTTATGTCATGATGTTACTGTGATTCTTATGTGTGTTTTTAAATAGCTTTCTACACTTACTGCTACTTTCACTGTGATTTATGTTGTTCGGCACATTTGAGTCTGTGAAAAGTGCTTTATAAATAATCTTTATTTACTTACTTACTAATGATCATTTCTGTAAATGTCTCAGTGTGAGCTCCAAAACTAACTTTCAACTGTTGTTGCAAGGTGTATATTGCCAAAAACACCTATAAAAAGTAACATATTAAAAAAACTTCCATATAAAGCCCATAATAATCAGCTCCATCATACATCAGAGATCTGATTGGTCCATATGTTCCTAACAGAGCCCTTTGCTCTCAGACTGCAGGTTTACTTGTAGTTCCTAGGATCTCTAAAAGTAGAATGGGAGGCAGATCTTTTAGTTATCAGGCTCCTCTCCTGTGGAACCAGCTCCCAGCTTTAGTCCGTGAGGCAGACACTCTGTTTACTTTTAAGGCCAGGCTTAAAACTTTCCTTTTTGATAAAGCTTATAGTTAGAGTGGCTAAGGTCATCCTGAGCTATCTCTGTAGTTATGCTGCTATAGGCTTAGACTGCTGGAGGACAGACTTACCAATTTTCTTCACTCTGCTACTTTTCTCTCCTACTACTCTCCAGTTGTATTACAGTACATTCTGTTATTTCGACTGTTAACTTTGTTTTCCCTCAGTGTTTTTCTCCCCATCGAAGATATACCTGGTCTGGTATCCTGCTTGGCTGCAATGCCCTGTTGGACGGGGGGCATCGACTGGGATGATCCTCCCAGTAACTGAACATCCACTGTGTCCTGTTATCAACTTTTTACTTTCTGTAACATAGAAAGTTCTCTTATATCAGATCTTCTGTTCCTTCTGTGTTTCTGCTCTGTCTTCTCAAACCCCCAGACGGTCGTGGCAGATGGCCGCTCCTACTGAGCCTGGTTCTGTTGGAGGTTTCTTCCTGTTAAAGGGGAGTTTTTCCTCTCCACCGTCGCTACATGCTTGCTCAGTATGAGGAATTGCTTTAAAGTCAATGACACAACGCAGGCGACTGTCTGCTGTCGCTACATGTTGGTCCAGGAGGAGCGAATGCTGGAAGTCAATCTGCTGGGATTCCTTAGATTGCATTAACTAGGAAGATTTATTTACAGTCTGTTCATTATGACTTTTTTTGCCTCAGTTATGTTTCAACTTGATCTCAGTGTCACTGAAATTCCTTTTGTCGCTCTGTTGGCCGTTATTTTTTGATGCATGTGCCAGAGGAAGTTGTGTGACCAAATATGGTTAAATGAGGGCATGTCTGTATGACTGTGAACAGCCACGAGCTTATAGATACGCACATGTAGGATTTATCAACAGATGATTGAACATGCGTACGAGTGTCTACCCCATATTTGATAAATCCGAACTTTTGACCGTTTGTACAAACATTCAAAATTTTATTTGTAGGACAGAATATAGGACAGTTTCTACATTGATAAATGAGGGCTCTGGTTATTAAGGATTTGAAGAATGGACATGCCAGTTCCCTAGAAGGACCTGAAAAAACAATAACGGAACATCTCAGCTTAGGAGTCGAGCAGAACTGCCATGTTTAGACAAATTATGGTTTTTAAGAGCGATGAGGCGGTTTAATGATCACTGAACAACATTCTTATCCTCTTAGAACAATAATGAATCATCACAATACTTTATTAGTACCACGGCGAGCAGAGAGTTAGCAGTAACCTGTCGACAACCTGAAGGAAGATTTAACAGTTATTGTTTGGTACATTGACACAAGTATGTTCTAAAGGTGCCACCTAGTGACAAATCTATGAATTGTACATCAGGAGACATCAGCTGTACCATGGTCATCATTATTACAGTTGCAGAGTATAAAGTCATTCTGCAACCGAACCTGGACTCACCTGGGCGTGTACTTTATGTGAGAGTGGATCTGATAGAGCCAATCACCACCTGGCATCTCCTCACTGGAAGTGACCTCAGAGGTGACCTCCTGTCCATCTCTGAGCCAGGTCACTTTGATTTGTTTGGGGTAGAAGTCGTACACGCTGCAGGTCAACATGGCAGTGTGACCACCAGTAGGGGGCGTCACAGACCTCAGAGCAACAGACGGCTTCACTGAAACGATGATTAGATTGAAAGATCAGTGTTGGACCCCTCAGATCATCTGATCTATTCTACATTGAAACATTATACAAATAATAACCAATAACAGGGCAAGGCAAGGTACATTTATTTGTATAGTAAACTTTCAGCAACTCAAGGCAATTCAAGGTGCTTTGGGTGATTAGAGGATAAAAGCAAATTAAGGGGTAAAAGCAGTAATAAAAACAATAAAAACAAAAAAACACAACATCAGAAACATAAAGAACAATAAAACATACGATTGTTATGACATTTCAGCTTTTATTGTTCAATTACTCAAAGGCAGCTCTAAACAGAAACGTTTTTAGTTGTGATTTAAAAGAACTCCGTGTTTCAGCTGCTTTGCAGTTTTGTGGAAGTTTGTTCCAGATTAGAGGAGCATAGAAACTGAAAGCTGCTTCTCCATGTTTGGTTCTGATTCTATGGATGTTGAGTCGACTGGAATTAGAGGACCTGATTGGTCTGGGGGGGGTTGCTATAGTAACAGTAGATCTTCAACATACTTTGGTGCTAAGCCATGTAATGATTTATAAACTAGTAAAAGTATTTAGAAGTCTATTCTCTGAGCTACAGGGAGCCAGTGTAAGGACTTTAGAACTGGGGTGATGTGCTCTACTTTCCTGGTTCTAGTGAGGAACACGAGCAGCAGCGTTCTGGATCAGCTGCAGCTGTCTGATTGACTTTTTAGGCAGACCTGTGAAGATGCTGTTGCAGTAATCAATCCGACTAAAGATAAACGCATGGATGAGTTTTTCTAGGTCCTGTTGTGACATCAGTCCTTTAATCCTAGAAATGTTCTTCAGGTGATAGAAGGCTGACCTTGTTATTGCCTTTATGTGACCCTGGAGGTTCAGGTCTGAGTCCATTACTACACCTAGATTTCAGGCCTGATCAGTAGTTTCTAGCTGTATTAACTGAAGCTGTGTGCTGACTGTTGGTCTTTCCTCTTTAGGTCCAAAAGTAATTACTTCTGTTTTGTTTCTGTTCAGCTGGAGAAAGTTATGGCACATCCATCCATTTATTTGCTCGATGCATTTATTTAGGGTTTGGATGGGTTCAGAGTCACCAGGTGACATCGTAATGTAGAGCTGAGTATCATCTGCATAGTTATGGTAGCTAATATTATTGGTTGTTGTAATCTTGCCTTGTGGGAGCATGTAGATATTAAATAAGAGGGGCCCCAGGATTGAGCCCTGGGGCACCCCACATGTGATTTCTGTTTGTTCTGATGAAAAGTTTCCTATTGAAACAAAGAAGTCCCTGTTCTTTAGGTAAGACTCGAACCAGCCAAGTCCTGTACTAGAGAGTCAGACCCAGCTCTCCAGTCGTTCCAATAATATATCATGATCAACGCTGAGGTCCAACAGAACCAGCACTGTGGTTCTACCACAGTCTGTATTCATCCGGATGTCATTGTAAACTTTGACTAGGACAGTCTCGGTGCTGTGGTTACCATGGAAACCAGACTGAAAAACATCAAAGCGGTTGGTCATTGTTAGGAAGCTATTTAACTGCTGAATCAGCTTTTTCAATAATTTTACTGATGAATAGAAGATTAGAGATCGGCCTGTAGTTCTGCATTAACATGTTGTCCAGATTCTTCTTCTTTAGCAGTGGTTTAATAACTGCTGTTTTTAAAGCCTGGGGGAAGAGACCTGATAGGAGGGATGAGTTCACTATTTGAATCAGATCAGACCCAATGACAGGAAGAACTTTCTTAAGGAAAGCTGTGGGTAGGATATCAAGACAGGAAGAGGAGGAGCTTAATTGGTTAATAATTTCTTCAAGATTTTTATGTTTTAATTCATGGAATCCAGACATTTTCTCTACATTGGTGTTATTTGGGTATAACATTGGTAGTCGGCTCGTCGACACTCCCTTTTTTCACTACGTACCAGTGGATCGCTTGTCCACGGAGACTTCTTTCTACCTGAGACTATTTTCACTTTAATTGGAGCAATGGAATCAATGTCTGCGATCTTAGAGAGAAAGTTATCTACTAGCTTGTTTACCGAGTTTGTGTTTGAGGATGAAGGGGATGGGGGGGTTGAGGGGGGAGAGTAAATTTGTTTAAAAGTTTCAACAGAACTGTGCCAGAAAAAAAACACATTTTTACAGTGGTCTCACTGTGGCTAGATAGTTTAAAAGAGATGGTACTTTCAAAGAAAACACAGAAATGGTCAGATAATGCAGTATTAATTACAGAGATGTTGGATATATTCAGAGTGTGTCCTCTATTGTGTGTTGGTTGTTTGACATGCTGGGTCAGGCTGAAGTTATGAAGAGTATCACTTAATGTTTTAGCTAGTCTATCCTGGGGATTGTTAGTTTAGATGTTGAAATCCTCAACAATGATTAATTGGTCATAATCGATACATATTATGGAAAGAAGGTCTCTAAAATCATTGAAGAAATTTGCAGTAGGTTTTTGGGGGTTTATATAAAGTTAAAAATAAAGCTTTTTTAGGTAGTTAGGTATTGAAAAGAGTGAAATGTGGCCAGGAATACTTTTGAAAATGCCACTGAGTTATGAACCTTTGTGGTGATGCCTCCGCCTTGTCTGTGTTTCCTGCTCTCACTTAGAAAGTTGTAATTTGACAATGTAGATTCAATCAGCGCAGACAATTCATTATTACAGTCTAACCAGGTTTCCGATAGAAAGAGTGCATGTAGATTGTGCTCAGGGATGAAATCATTAATAAGAAACGACTTCCCTGACAACGACCAGATGTTTAATAATGCTAACTTGAAAGGTTTGGTGCGCCGTTGCAGATTCCTCTAAAAGGTGATCAATTTGTGAGTTGGTCGAATATAACAGCGTTTGGCTTTAATTTTATGGTTTCTCCTGGTTATAAGTACCGGAATGCTACTTTCAGGGTGGCCAGACTCATCCTGGTGGATGACGGGTCTAGAGTTAATGTCTGGTTCCCTTCTATATCAAATGTCTGTTATTACGAGTGGTGGTAGAGGAGATAAACATCTAGTATCAGACCCAGAGGCCTGGTGTAGTCCAAGACTTGGTGTTAGCTGGGTTCCAAGCCTAACTTGAGCATTCAGCCAATCAGAGAACGTTTTAAATGGAGAAGATGACGAGGAGGAGGAAGATGTTGTTGGTGTTTGTTCTGGAGGGGTCAAACTTGCCGGAATGCTTGTTCTCTTATCTTTGTAGGTTGTGTGTCAGTCCTTGATACATGTTTTTAAACATCCAACGGTTTTTGATTCAGATAGCAGAACATATTCGGGATCATGAGTTTCTGTCCGCTTCTGTTGTGATAATGTTCTTTGTTGGTGAACAGATGTTTTGCCCCACAAATATTTTAAAATAGTTGATCAATCTGTTTGAACGGTCAGCACAGGTGTTCTTTAGGAATCTGTGAAGCATACGAAGTCTGTTAAATCTTTCATCATTTCCTGTAGGCAGTGGACTGCTGATAAAAATGTCTATGTTCAGTCTCTCCAGTTTCTGCCGTAAGTCAGAAAAAGGGTGGGAGGAAGGTTCCATGACTGCAATAATCCGGTTTAGAATTACAAGATCGTATAGCTAAGAGCATTTAGCAATTATATACAAGCAGAGAGTTAACATTTTTCAAGACAAGCACACACAGGGTCAAATGGCAAGCCATGCTCACTGGCGCCATCTTGGATTGCCACGTCAACAGGAACCTACTCCCAGAAGACCTCACCAGGGAGGCGTCCATCCTAACCAGATGCCCACTCCTCCACTTGGGGCAGGACCTTGAGAAGGCATGTTTGGTTTTTAAACATCCCACTGAGAGAATTTGATGAAAGTTAACTCTACACAAAACGTAGAAAATCACAAGTAAATCTATTAATAGTTTTATTTGTGATTTTGTGGAAGCAAAATCTGTTGTTGATGTTCAACATTTTCTTCACTAAAACTTTAAAATCTCTAAAGTCTATTTTTCAGTTTATCTTTATTAAATTCTAAATAATTGCCAAATATTGAATGTTGATTAAGCATGTACTGGCAGGGCATTTTATAGTCAAATATAATTAAACATGGAACATATTGTTCAAACCAATCTTAAAAGCAAAATGCTTAAATTTCCACGCATCTGAACAAAACTTGTATTATTTCAGCTGTGCCTATTTTAAACAAGAAAATGTGCATAATAATGTTTAATGAAGCCCATTGACAAATGATGCTGTACAGTGTTTGATTTTATGGTTATTTTTTTAACATGGAAAATAGAGATGTTCATGTGAGTCAAACAAACAGTACGGTTGTAGGAATAAAACTTTATTTGGCACAAAGATACATGTGAACAGTTTACAATCTATTGAGCCAACCAATGAATATGGCCATGCAGTGGGTGATGTCACAGACACAGAAACTCACCTGATTTATCCAAAATATGGCTGTACCAGATCACAGCGTGGGGTTCGCAGAACGCCACCTTCTGACTTTGCATCACGTTCATAAGTGCGGAATTGTTATTCCGGAGCTCTGCCAAGCTCGTGCCATAAGGGGTGTGTCCAACATATTTGCCAACGTCACTGTCGAATCTCAAAAACTCCACTTTGTTGTAAATGAAGGAGTGGATGTACTGGATGTCGTTCAGGTCAGTGGAGTTAAACAGGCAGTGGGACAATATATGAGCATCATAGTTGTCTGGAAAACAAAAGAAAACATGCAGATTTTCTGTTTATCTAAACCATGCATTTATTGAATTCGTAAATATATACATCAAACAATTTTAAATTAACTTTCTTTTTGTAAAGTAGATACTAGATGCCAAAAAACTGGTCTTTTGAGATCATTTGTTAAATAGCAACAGCTCAATAATTAAGATTTGACATCAGGGACAAGTCAAATAAAATAAAATTCACAGTTAGGTGTGGAGGTGGTTGCTTTTTTATTAGCCATTTTCACTGACCTCTCTCAACATGAATGAATATTTTGGGGATCCCCATTTCTGACCTCACAGAACCAAATCCTGACAGAAGCTTATGAACATAAATGTAATATTCCACCTTCTCCCTCAGTTTGTTTGCTTGGAAACGTAGATGGTATCTCCATGAACACAAAATAAGTTCAAATGGTTCACATTCCCTTATGGATTGCTAAGAAAACTATCCTCCTGAACTGCAAAATTAACATCCATCCATCATCTGTACCCGTCCATCCTAATGCAGGGTTGGGGGGATTTGGGGCCTATCTCCAGCAGTGATTAATTACTGTAATTACTGTACTGTTTCATCGTTGCCAGTGTCAGTGTGTTGGGGGAGGTGGTCGGCTGGCGGCTGATGTGTGCTGCCGTTTTTCTTTTGGCCGAATTTCATGGCCAACGTAAAGAAAAAAGAAAGAGATTAAATAAAGAAAAAGGAGTAAAGAAAGAAAAAAGAAGAAAAAGAAAAAAACTCATGAACATGCAACAATTGGGAGGGGGAGGGGGGGGTCTGTAATTTTCAATCAATTAATCAAACTTTATTTATAAAGCGCTTTTCATACAAGAGTTGCATCTCAAAGTGCTTTACAGATTAAAATAACCCCACATAAACCACCTTCCCATCCCTCCCCCACAGATTTAAAAGCAGGATTACAGTTACACCCCCCTCCCCCCAACCCAACCCCCATGCACACACACACGGTTAAGAACAACAATAAAAAAGGACATTGGGCCGAGTACAGATGAGCCATGCAAGGAAACGCCATCAGAGGAGCCATATGCAGCAGATCAACAGCAGCAGCCGAGGCACCGACACAGGGCGCCAAGACCCCCACCTCCACCCAAGCTCCACCTGGCGAGCACCCAGGCAGCCACAGCCGACCACCGCTCCCGGGGCAGAGGGCTCCCATAGAGGAAACACTGGTAGAAAGATTAAAATAACAGGTTAAAGTATAGAAATAAAAGGATATATATGATAGGACTACGTCGTGAAACTGAAAATATTATCAAGCAATAATCAATTAAAACCTTGGATAAAAAGGTGAGTGAAAACAAGAACGTTCTCTGCGGCCCTGAGGTTCTCTAGCAGCCTGTTCCAGAGATGAGGGCCATAATAACAGAAAGACGCCTCACCATGAGTGTGTGTCCTGACTTTAGGGATGATAAGGAGACGGCTGCAGAGGAGCGCAGAGACCGTGAAGGTTCATATGGTAAAAGCAGTTTAATGTGAGGAATAAAAGTCAGATCAGAGTCAAAAATCACGCCCAGATTCTTCACTTGTAAAGAGGGATTAAAAGACAGTGATTGTAGTTTTGGTAAAAGTTTCTCTCTCTGAGCCTCAGGACCGATGACTAAAACTTCAGTTTTGTCCTGGTTGAGCTGGAGAAAGTTTTCTACCATCCAGGATTTAATGTCTAAAATGCAGTTAAAAAGTGCATCCATTGGCCGTGTGTCATCAGGAGACATGGAGATGTACAGCTGTGAAAGTTATGAAAGTTAAGAAACAATTTCTCAAAACAGAAAGCAGCGCAATGTTTTACTTAGAAAGGTCAATATTTGACTCCTTTTACCTTATCAACATCAAGCCTTGAGATGACATCTGTTCTAAATCGGCGCGATATAAATAAATTGAATTGAATTAGCTGTGGTGTTACGGGAATGTTTCATGGTTATATCAATTAGTTAATTGATTACATATTAGTAATGGCATCTAGGGAATATGGCATAGTAAGAGATCATTAGAGTTGGTGAAAAGGCCTTTCCCCTAGTCTCTAACTACAGTGAAAAGTGTTTTGGTTAACCTTGTAATGAAGAGATAACATTGTGGGACTGAAGGCAGAAGCTGCTTACAGAGAGGCAGACATGATCTGGGGTGTGGAAGAGTTTGAGCATTGGCCCAGTCGGACTCATATATACGACTAGCCGTAATAAAATATAAGAAACGGCCATCCAGACTTCAGCCTCGTCCTTATAGAAGGAAGAAGATATATTATTTCTATGACAGTGGACAGTGACTGAAAATAAATTGGTGTAACTTCCAGAACTGAGGGGTTTAGAGAGAGGGTGTGACTGTGGCGACATGGCAAATCCTGATATTATGCCATGGAAATATATTTCGCTCTAATTTCTACATACATTATACGATCTGCACCAAATTCCTCCATCAATCCATCCATCCATCGGATGGATGCATTGAAGTGGTGTTGAGGTGGCTTTGAGGAAGCATTGTGGTGGTGTTAAGGAAGCATTGAGGAAGCGTGGAGGAACCATTGAGGAAGCATTGAGGTGGCGTTGAGGAACCATTGAGGTGGCGTTGAGAAAGCATTGAGGTGGCTTTGAGGAAGCATTGTGGAAGCGTTGAGGAAGCATTGAGGAAGCATTGAGGTGGCATGAGGAAGCATTGAGGTAGCGTTGAGGAAGCATTGTGGAAGCGTTGAGGAAGCATTGAGGAAGCATTGAGGTGGCATGAGGAAGCATTGAGGTAGCGTTGAGGAAGCATTGTGGAAGCGTTGAGGAAGCATTGAGGAAGCATTGAGGTGGCGTTGAGGAAGCATTGAGGTAGCGTTGAGGAAGCATTGTGGAAGCGTTGAGGAAGCGTTGAGGTGGCGTGAGGTGGCGTTGAGGAAGCATTGAGGTGGCGTTGAGGAACCATTGAGGTGGTGTTGAGGAAGAATTGAGGTGGCGTTGAGGAAGCGTTGAGATGGCGTTGAGGAAGTATTGAGATGGCGTTGAGGAAGCATTGTGGTGGTGTTAAGGAAGCATTGTGGTGGTGTTAAGGAAGCGTTGAGGAAGCGTTGAGGAAGCGTTGAGGTGTCTTTGAGGAAGCGTTGAGGTGGCTTTGAGGAAGCGTTGAGATGGCGTTGAGGAAGTATTGAGATGGCGTTGAGGAAGCGTTGAGATGGCATTGAGGAAGTATTGATATGGCGTTGAGGAAGCATTGTGGTGGTGTTAAGGAAGCGTTGAGGAAGCGTTGAGGTGGCTTTGAGGAAGTATTGAGATGGCGTTGAGGAAGCATTGTGGTGGCTTTGAGGAAGCGTTGAGGTGGCTTTGAGGAAGCGTTGAGATGGCGTTGAGGAAGTATTGATATGGCGTGGAGGAAGCATTGTGGTGGTGTTAAGGAAGCGTTGAGGAAGCGTTGAGGTGGCTTTGAGGAAGCGTTGAGGTGGCTTTGAGGAAGCGTTGAGGTGGCTTTGAGGAAGCGTTGAGATGGCGTTGAGGAAGTATTGATATGGCGTGGAGGAAGCATTGTGGTGGTGTTAAGGAAGCGTTGAGGAAGCGTTGAGGTGGCTTTGAGGAAGCGTTGAGGTGGCTTTGAGGAAGCGTTGAGATGGCGTTGAGGAAGTATTGATATGGCGTTGAGGAAGCATTGTGGTGGTGTTAAGGAAGCGTTGAGGTGGCTTTGAGGAAGCGTTGAGGTGGCTTTGAGGAAGCGTTGAGATGGCGTTGAGGAAGTATTGAGATGGCGTTGAGGAAGCATTGTGGTGGCTTTGAGGAAGCGTTGAGGTGGCTTTGAGGAAGCGTTGAGATGGCGTTGAGGAAGTATTGATATGGCGTTGAGGAAGCATTGTGGTGGTGTTAAGGAAGCGTTGAGGAAGCGTTGAGGTGGCTTTGAGGAAGCGTTGAGATGGCGTTGAGGAAGTATTGAGATGGCGTTGAGGAAGCATTGTGGTGGTGTTAAGGAAGCATTGAGGAAGCGTTGAGGTGGCTTTGAGAAACCATTGAGGTGGCGTTGAGGAAGCATTGTGGAAGCGTGGAGGAAGCATTGAGGAAGCGTTGAGGAAGCATTGTGGTGGTGTTGAGGAAGCATTGAGGTGGTGTTGAGGAAGCGTTGAGGTGGCGTTGAGGAAGCGTTGAGGAAGCGTTGAGGTGGCTTTGAGGAAGCGTTGAGATGGCGTTGAGGAAGAATTGAGATGGCGTTGAGGAAGCATTGTGGTGGTGTTAAGGAAGCGTTGAGGAAGCATTGAGAAAGCATTGAGGAAGCATTGAGGTGCCGTTGAGGAACCATTGAGGTGAGGTTGAGAAAGCATTGAGGTGGCTTTGAGGAAGCATTGTGGTGGTGTTAAGGAAGCGTTGAGGAAGCGTTGAGGAAGCGTTGAGGAAGCATTGAGGAAGCATTGAGGTGCCGTTGAGGAACCATTGAGGTGAGGTTGAGAAAGCATTGAGGTGGCTTTGAGGAAGCATTGTGGTGGTGTTAAGGAAGCGTTGAGGAAGCGTTGAGGAAGCGTTGAGGAAGCATTGAGGAAGCATTGAGGTGCCGTTGAGGAACCATTGAGGTGAGGTTGAGTAAGCATTGAGGTGGCGTTGAGGAAGCATTGTGGTGGTGTTAAGGAAGCATTGAGGAAGCGTGGAGGAACCATTGAGGAAGCATTGAGGTGGCATTGAGGAACCATTGAGGTGGCGTTGAGAAAGTATTGAGGTGGCTTTGAGGAAGCGTTGAGGTGGTGTTGAGGAAGCATTAAGCTGATTCGACGGGGGTAAGCCGTATTGCGTCATTTCCTGTTGTCACTGTTGTGCTCCGTGGAGCTGTTTGGTGTTCAGACTCTCTTGAATTGATCTTATTTTCTCTGTGCTGAGGCCTTTCTAAGTTATTTTAACACACAATGTACTAAAACACACGTTTTGTGGTGGTGTACTTTACGTTTTGGGAACTCCTTGTGTTTCACACAGCTTTTCTTGGGGTGGTAAGGTCTCGCTAGCTCAGTTAGCTTAGCTTCATTGCGGCTATGGCTACTCTTCTCTCTCCTGTCTCTAACTCTTCTCTTCTCTCTTGCTCTCTCTGTCAGATGTTTAGTTACTTCCCTGCCTCCTTTAGTGATAATGGTAACTGTAATAAATGTAATATTTTTGTAGCTTTGGAGGCGAGGGTATCAGAATTAGAAGCACGGCTCCGCGCTGTTGAAAAACCAGCAGATAGCCGAAGCCCATTAGCCAGCGCGGAGCCAACAAGGATAGAACCCCTTAGCTGTCCTCCGGTAGAGCCCGCGCAGCCGGGACCCCAGGCCGGCTGGGTGACAGTACGTAGGAAGCATAGTTCTAGGACCCAGCCCCCGGGCAACCACCAACACGGTCCGCGTTTCTAACAGATTTTCCCCGCTCAGCGACACACCCGCTGAGAAACCGACCCTGGTAATTGGCAGCTCCATAGTCAGAAACGTGGCATTAGAGATACCATTGACCATAGTCAAATGTTTGCCAGGGGCCAGAACGGGCGACATCAAATCCTACCTGAAACTGCTGGCTAAAGATAAGCGTAAATACAGTAAGATTGTTATTCACGCTGGCGGTAATGACACCCGGTTACGCCAATCGGAGGTCACTAAAATTAGTGTTGCTTCGGTGTGTAAGTTTGCTAAAACAATGTCAGACTCGGTAATCTTTTCTGGTCCCCTGCCTGATCGGACCAGTGACGACATGTTTAGCTGCATGCTGTCATTCCATCAATGGTTGTCTGGGTGGTGTCCTGCAAACGATGTGGGCTACATTGATAACTGGAGAACATTTTGGGGAAAACCTGGTCTGATCCGGAGAGACGGGATCCATCCCACTTTGGATGGAGCAGCTCTTCTTTCTAGGAATATGGCCGAATTTATTAGTCCTCCAAAACACTGACAACCCAGGGTCCAGACCAGGAAGCAGAGTCGTAGTTTAACCCACCTCTCTGCTGCTTCTGTACTGTTACCCCCCCATTACCCTATAGAAACAGTGTCTTGCCCACGGCCAAAATTAAATGGATTAAAAGTTAAGCCAACAAAAGCAAATTATGGAAATCTCATAAAAATAAATACAACTTTGACTGAACAGAAAAATAAATCTATTAAATGTGGTTTATTAAACATAAGATCTCTCTCCTCAAAGACTTTGTTAGTAAATGACTTGATTTGTGATAATCACATTGATTTCCTTTGTCTCACAGAAACCTGGTTGCAGCAGGAGGATTATGTCAGTATAAATGAGTCAACTCCTTCCAGTCATTTAAATTTTCACATTCCTAGAAATACTGGGCGAGGAGGAGGAGTTGCAACCATTTTTCGTTCTGATTTACTAATTAGTCCCAGACCAATTGATAGCTACAGTTCTTTTGAACATCTAACCCTTAATTTTCCTCATCCAAGTTGCAAAACATTAAGACCATTTTTGTTTGTGGTTTTGTATCGTCCACCAGGCCCTTACTCTCAATTCTTGGATCAGATCTCACATTTTTTATCTGATTTAGTATTAAATACTGATAGGGTTATTATAGTGGGGGACTTTAATATTCATGTGGATACTGAAAGTGATAGCCTAAATGCAGCCTTTAATGCTATTTTAGACTCAATTGGCTTTACTCAAAAAGTACAGGGATCGACCCACTCAGGTAAACACACTTTGGACCTTGTACTGCCATACGGTATTGAGTGTGAGGAAATAACAGTCCACCCACATAACCCGGTCCTGTCTGACCACTTCTTAATAACTTTTGAATTTACTTTAACTGACCATCTTAAATCTGAAAGAAAATTTCATTATAGTAGAGCTTTATCAGACGATGCTGTAACAATTTTTAAAGAATCTGTTCCATTCTTACTTTCCTTAGTATCTCAGGGTAACACAGTGGATGGCAGCAATTCTATCTCTAACCCTTCAGAAATTGATGGTCTGGTTCACAGCGTTACGTCCTCATTGAGTTTGGCATTAGATAGTGTAGCCCCCTTAAAAAAGAAAGTGGCTAGCCATAGGAGGCTGACTCCTTGGTTTAACGCAGAGTTGCGTACTTTAAAGAAGAATACTAGGAAGTTGGAGAGAAAATGGCGCTCTACACATCTAGAGGATTCCTATTTAACCTGGAATAACAGTCTACTGCTGTATAAAATGCCCTTCGACAAGCTAGAACAGCATATTTTTCATCATTAATAGAGGAGAATAAAAACAATCCTAGGTTTCTTTTTAGTACAGTTGCCAAACTTACACAGAGTCATAGCTCTGTTGAGCCAACTATTCCCCCAGCTCTTAGCAGTGATGATTTTATGTGATTCTTCGTAAATAAAATTAATTCTATTAAAAATAAAATCATTGGCATCCTCCCAGATATGATTACTTCTTCCTCAGTAAATTAGGCAGCATCGGAAAGAACTGTAGAACCTCAGTTGTGCTTAGGCTGTTTTGATTCTGTCGAGCTTTCGGAATTATCAAAAATATTAGCCTCATCTAAACCTTCAACTTGTATGTTGGACCCAATTCCAACCAAATTATTTAAAGAAGTGTTCCATTTGGTTCCTGGCCCCATTTTGGATATGATGAATCTATCCTTAGTAAACGGATACGTACCACAGGAATTTAAAATAGCTGTAATTAAGCCTTTACTCAAGAAACCTTCCCTTGATCAAGATGACTTAGTGAATTACAGACCTATATCTAACCTTCCTTTCTTATCCAAAGTCCTTGAGAAAATAGTTGCTAATCAAGTCTGTGAGCATCTAAACAGTAACGAGCTGTTTGAAGAGTTTCAGTCAGGTTTTAGAGCTCATCATAGCACTGAAACAGCACTGGTGAAGGTTACTAATGATATTCTCATGGCCTCAGATAATGGACTGGTGTCTGTTCTGGTTTTGTTAGATCTCAGTGCTGCTTTTGACACAGTCGATCATAATATTCTCTTAGAAAGGCTTGAACATGTTGCAGGGATCAAAGGAACAGCACTAGGCTGGTTTAAATCATATTTGTCTGATAGATTCCAGTTTGTTCATCTAAATGATAAATCTTCTTCGCTCTCAAGGGTTACTTGTGGAGTTCCACAGGGTTCTGTGCTTGGACCAATTCTGTTCACCATATATATGCTCCCAATTGGTAGAATCATTAGACAGCATGGGATAAATTTCCACAGCTACGCAGATGATACACAACTATATTTATCCATAAATCCTGATGAACCCAGTCAGTTAGGTAGATTACAGGCATGTCTGAAAGACATAAAAACATGGATGACTCTAAACTTTTTGCTTTTAAATTCTGACAAGACAGAAGTTGCTGTTTTTGGACCAGAAGTTCTTAAACAGAAACTGATTAGTCAATCACTTCATCTGGATGGCATTAAATTGGCCCCCAGTAATAACGTAAAGAACCTCGGTGTTATTTTTGACCAAGACTTGACATTTAAATCCCATATTAAACAGGTTTCTAGGATTTCTTTCTTTCACCTCCGGAATATTGATAAAATTAGAAACATCCTGTCCAGGAGTGATGCTGAGAAACTAGTCCATGCATTTGTTACCTCAAGGCTGGACTACTGTAATTCTTTACTATCAGGAAGTCCACAAAATGCCATTAAAAGCCTTCAGTTGATCCAAAATGCTGCAGCAAGAGTTCTGATGAATATTAAAAAGAGAGATCACATTTCTCCTGTTTTAGCTTCCCTTCATTGGCTCCCTGTTAAATCCAGAATAGAATCTAAGATCCTCCTTCTTACATATAAAGCCCATAATAATCAGCTCCATCATCCATCAGAGATCTGATTGGTCCATATGTTCCTAACAGAGCCCTTTGCTCTCAGACTGCAGGTTTACTTGTAGTTCCTAGGATTTCTAAAAGTAGAATGGGAGGCAGATCTTTTAGTTATCAGGCTCCTCTCCTGTGGAACCAGCTCCCAGCTTTAGTCCGTGAGGCAGACACTCTGTTTACTTTTAAGGCCAGGCTTAAAACTTTCCTTTTTGATAAAGCTTATAGTTAGAGTGGCTAAGGTCATCCTGAGCTATCTCTGTAGTTATGCTGCTATAGGCTTAGACTGCTGGAGGACAGACTTACCAATTTTCTTCACTCTGCTACTTTTCTCTCCTACTACTCTCCAGTTGTATTACAGTACATTCTGTTATTTCGACTGTTAACTTTGTTTTCTCTCAGTGTTTTTCTCTCCATAGAAGATATACCTGGTCTGGTATCCTGCTTGGCTGCAATGCCCTGTTGGACGGGGGGCATCGACTGGGATGATCCTCCCAGTAACTGAACATCCACTGTGTCCTGTTATCAACTGTTTACTTTCTGTAACATAGAAAGTTCTCTTATATCAGATCTTCTGTTCCTTCTGTGTCTCTGCTCTGTCTTCTCAAACCCCCAGACGGTCGTGGCAGATGGCCGCTCCTACTGAGCCTGGTTCTGTTGGAGGTTTCTTCCTGTTAAAGGGGAGTTTTTCCTCTCCACCGTCGCTACATGCTTGCTCAGTATGAGGGATTGCTGAAGGATTGCTGTGGTTGGAAAGTCTGCATCAACGGGGCCCAACCTCACGCCAATGACTGACGCAATCTGCTGGGATTCCTTAAATAGGAAACTTTTGAACTGATTGGAATGTTTGTATAAATGTATTGAAATGACTTCTTGTTAAGTGCCTTGAGATGAAACATCTGTTGTGAATTGGCGCTATATAAATAAACTGAATTGAATTGAATTGAGGTGGCGTTGAGGAAGCATTGAGGAAGCGTGGAGGAACCATTGAGGAAGCATTGAGGTGGCGTTGAGGAACCATTGAGGTGGCGTTGAGGAAGCATTGAGGTGGCGTTGAGGAAGCGTTGTGGAAGCGTTGAGGAAGCATTGAGGTGGCGTTGAGGAAGCATTGAGGTGGCGTTGAGGAAGCGTTGTGGAAGCGTTGAGGTGGCGTTGAGGAAGCATTGAGGTAGCGTTGAGGAAGCATTGTGGAAGCGTTGAGGTGCCGTTGAGGAAGCATTGTGGAAGCGTTGAGGTGGTGTTGAGGAACCATTGAGGTGTAGTTGAGGAAGCATTGTGGTGGTGTTAAGGAAGCATTGAGGAAGCGTGGAGGAACCATTGAGGAAGCATTGAGGTGGCGTTGAGGAACCATTGAGGTGGTTTGAGGAAGCGTTGAGGAAGCATTGTGGAAGCGTTGAGGTGGCGTTGAGGTGGTGTTGAGGAAGCATTGAGGAAGCGTTGAGGAAGCGTTGAGGTGGCATTGAGGAAGCATTGTGGAAGCGTTGAGGAAGTGTTGAGGTGGCGTTGAGGAACCATTGAGGTGCTTTGAGGAAGCGTTGAGGTGGCGTTGAGGAAGCATTGTGGTGGTGTTAAGGAAGCATTGAGGAAGCGTGGAGGAACCATTGAGGAAGCATTGAGGTGGCGTTGAGGAACCATTGAGGTGGTTTGAGGAAGCGTTGAGGAAGCATTGTGGAAGCGTTGAGGTGGCGTTGAGGTGGCATTGAGGTGGTGTTGAGGAAGCATTGTGGAAGCGTTGAGGAAGCGTTGAGGTGGCATTGAGGAAGCATTGTGGAAGCGTTGAGGAAGTGTTGAGGTGGCGTTGAGGACGCGTTGAGGTGGTGTTGAGGAAGCATTGTGGAAGCGTTGAGGAAGTGTTGAGGTGGCGTTGAGGAAGCGTTGAGGTGGCATTGAGGAAGCATTGTGGAAGCGTTGAGGAAGTGTTGAGGTGGCGTTGAGGACGCGTTGAGGTGGTGTTGAGGAAGCATTGTGGAAGCGTTGAGGAAGTGTTGAGGTGGCGTTGAGGAAGCGTTGAGGTGGCGTTGAGGAAGTGTTGTGGAAGTATTGAGGAAGTATTGTTGAAGCGTTGAGAAAGCATTGAGGTGGCTTTGAGGAAGCGGTGAGGTGGCGTTGAGCCGGTGGTGCGTGAGTCCTGTGGTCGCAGCACAGGCCAGAGCGGCATTAAGGTGCGAGGACCATTCTAGGCTGCATTATGTAACAGTTTACAATTTTGTCTGGAAAAAGCATTTGAACTAAGTACCTAAAAATAAAGGATATTATTCCATACGTAGACATGACCATCTGAAAACATTTTAAGATTTTTTCATGGAATATGGATTTTATATGAATTTTTAAATTTCATGTATTTACTGCCATTATTGTTTATAATACAAGATTAATTATTTTTGTTGCAAAACCATGGAATCTAGGGGCGTGGAACTATGTTTATATTACTGCAGATGTAGACACAGTCATCACAGAATATTTTGGGATTTGTAATATAAACTTTTGATTTTATAGGAGTTTTTACATTTGGTTTAGCATTGGCGAAAAAGTTATAAATTACATTTTGCACTTTTTTGTGATAAGCCTTCTATCCAAGCATATTGGAATGGGTTTACATTGTGTCAGATATAAACATGGTTGTCTGTAAATATTTGGGAACTTTTATAATGAAAAATTGATTCTCAGTAAGGTTCTAAAATGTGCTAAACTACCGCACATACTTAAAATGCATTGTAATAGCAAGACCTTTCAAGAATCATTATTGCCCTGCAAGTTATAACTCGCAGAACATGCCAACAGACACGACGATGCCTGGCTAAAGGGACATGGGAAGGAGAGTACGAAGGGATGGGCAAGGCCAGGGGCGGACTTTCTGGATCAGGCTTGAAAGCCATTGATATGTGTTTGCAGTGCTGGTTATTAGGGTTCCAACACCATTGAGCGAGCGAAGGCCATGAATAGCATGGCATTGTTTTTTGTATGTTTTTCCATTACTAGGCCCAATAAGCAAAAGCACTGTGAAGGCCTGTTGTAATTCAAATGTTTCTTAATTATTATTTTTCCTACAAATTAACCAAATTTTGTAGACGTGTCAGTTTATGTATTTTAAGGGACTCGCAAAAGTCACAACAGAAATAGTTCAGCAGTGCCCCCTGTACAATTTTTAAATATCCATCCATCCATCGATCCATTTTCTTCCGCTTATCCGGGGTCGGGTCGCGGGGGCAGCAGCCTAAGCAAAGAGACCCAGACTTCCCTCTCCCCAGCCACTTGTTCCAGCTCCTCGGGAGGAACCCCAAGGCGCTCCCAGGCCAGCCGAGAAACATAGTCCCTCCAGCGTGTCCTGGGCCTTCCCCTGGGCCTCCTCCCGGTGGGACGTTCCCGAAATACCTCACCAGGGAGGCGTCCAGGAGGCATCCTGACCAGATGCCCGAGCCACCTCAACTGACTCCTCTCGATGTGGAGAAGCAGCAACTCTACTCTGAGCCCCCTCCGGATGACTGAGCTTCTCACCCTATCTCTAAGGGAGAGCCCAGACACTCTGCGGAGGAAACTCATTTCAGCCGCTTGTATCCGTGATCTCGTTCTTTTGTCACCACCCAGAGTTCGTGACCATAGATGAGGGTAGGAACGTAGATCGACCGGTAAATCGAGAGCTTCACCTTTCGGCTCAGCTCTCTCTTCACCACGACAGACCGGTAGAGCGCCCGCATAACTGCAGATGCCCCACCAATCCGTCTATCGATCTCCTGCTCCATTTTTCCCTCATTCGTGAACAAGACCCCCAGATACTTAAACTCCTCCACTTGGGGAAGGACCCCATCCCCGACCCGGAGGAGGCACCCCACCCTTTTCCGGCTCAAGACCATGGCCTCGGATTTGGAGGTGCTGATTCTCATCCCAGCCGCTTCACACTCGGCTGCGAACAGCTCCAGCGAAAGCTGTAGATCACGCTCCGATGAAGCCAACAGGACCACATCATCTGCAAAAAGCAGAGACCCGATCCTGAGGCCACCAAAACGGATCCCCGCAACGCCTTGGCTGCGCCTAGAAATCCTGTCCATAAAAGTTAGGAACAGGATCGGTGACAAAGGGCAACCTTGGCGGAGTCCAACTCTCACCGGAAACAAGCCCGACTTATTGCCGGCAATGCGAACCAAACTCTGGCACCGGTCGTACAGGGACCTAACAGCCCGTATCAAGGGGCCCGGTACCCCATACTCCCGGAGCACCCCCCACAGGGCCCCCCGAGGGACACGGTCGAACGCCTTCTCCAAGTCCACAAAACACATGTAGACCGGTTGGGCGAACTCCCACGCACCCTCCAGGATCCTGCTGAGGGTGTAGAGCTGGTCCAGTGTTCCACAGCCAGGACGAAAACCGCATTGTTCCTCCTGGATCCGATGTTCGACTATCCGTCGGACCCTCCTCTCCAGGACCCCTGAATAGACCTTACCAGGGAGGCTCAGAAGTGTGATCCCCCTGTAGTTGGAACACACCCTGTGGTCCCCCTTTTTAAACAGGGGGACCACCACCCCGGTCTGCCAATCCAAGGGAACTGCCCCCGATGTCCATGCAATATTGCAAAGCCGCGTTAACCAACACAGCCCCACAACATCCAAAGCCTTAAAGAACTCCGGGCGAATCTCATCCAGCCCCGGAGCCTTGCCACCGAGGAGCTTTTTAACGACCTCGGTAACCTCAGCACCAGAGATTGGAGAGCCCGACCCCAAGTCCCCAAACCCTGCTTCCAGATTGGAAGGCATGCTGGTGGGATTGAGGAGGTCTTCGAAGTATTGCATCCACCGACCCAAAACGTCCCGCGTCGAGGTCAGCAGCACACCATCCCCACTGTAAACAGGGTTGGTGGCAGACCGCTTTCCCCCCCTGAGACGCCGGATGGTGGACCAGAATAGTTTCGAAGCCGCACAAAAGTTGTTCTCCATGGCCTCATCAAAACTCCCCCGGGACATGTACAAAGCTCTGCTTCAGCCTTAACAGGCAGGTATTCATAAGCAATAACTGAGACTGAACTATTTGGATATGATTATCATCCTGATGATCAGGTGGTGCCCAGACTTGGCCTATTTTATTTATTTATTTAAAAGGGACAATGCATATTCATGAACATATAAATGTAACTATGCCAGATTTAGCCTGAAGGCTACTTTACATCTGTTGTCCCTGGCAGGTCAAGAAATAGAAACAACATAGAAAAATACAGTTTCACACAATATACATAAGAACAAACTGTCTAAGACAATTAATAGGACAAACATAATAAAAGTAGCACATTAAAAGAAAATTAAGGCATACAACACCAACATTACAGTATAGCATTAATGATCACAGATCTGGTTCCTCTTAAGTTAACCTAACCGTTTTAGATTAATTTTGAATATATTAAATGTTGTGATATCTATTATTGCAGCTGGGATTTTGTTTCAGATTTCTGCACCTTTGACTGATAACACCTGCTGACTGAATGTTGTGAGGCATTGTACAGGTTACCCTACCACTAGTTCTAGATTTGTGCATAATAAACTCACACAAGGGTGGTAGGGTGAGTCCATTTACGACCTTATATACCAAGCAGGCTAATTTACATTTTCTGAAATTTTCTAAACTTATATTACATTTCTGAAGTATGAAACAATGACGGAACGATAAAGGTTTTCTATCAAATATTTTTAGAGCTTTTTAATAAAGTGATTCCATTGCTTTTAAAGTTGTGATGCTTGTCAGTGACCAGTTTGTGATGCAATATTCAATGTAGGGGGGAAAATCTCGCTATGTAGAAACATTTTAGCTGCATTTTCTGTCAATGATTATCTAATTTGCCTAAAGTTGTAAATATTAAAATGAAGGGTTTTTGATGTTTTTTACATGTCTTAATTTCTTACTTCTGTTAACAACTGCCCAAAGCGATTATTTATGGTTATTTACAGCCTATTGTTCTCAGGCCTATTGTTGCACAATAACTTGTAATTGAGTTATACAGGTTCCATGTTGTTCTGCACTACCGTTTCTTGTTATATATTCCTTAAAGACTGCTTGTCACTCACTGTATTTTCATAGGAATTATGTTGGCTTGTAAAACTTGTATTTTTCTACAAAAAAGATTATTTTAAAAAACAAAACAAAAGGACTTTTTTCACATCCAAATTCTCTTCAGACAGCTGGCACATTCTAACAATATTATATTGCAGAATTTATTTCATCCATGCATCTAAAATGAATTGTAATGTTTTATCAAGATGAAGTTATTATGCCGACCCCAGATGTTCAATCCTGATGCCTACTCTTTAAATTAACTAAACTTACATAATGCTTTTCTAGCAATAGTGACCACTCAAAGCGCTCCAAGCCACATTCACCCTCAGAAATGCATTTCTATGCAGATTTCTAGGCAACCTAGGGTTAAGTGCCAGGGGTGCATAGATATGTGACAGGCAGAAGCTGGAATTGAACCTACAACCCTCTAATTACAAGCCAACTACTCTACCCACAGTCGCCCTTTAGCATGGAGGAAACTGTGATTCTTGGTCCTTCAGTTACTCATCATTGTTCAGCTGTTTCTAAAGAGTCCAGGTCCGATCTAGACTAGGGTCTGAAATACCCCGGCATGTGGAGGTGAGCCGCTGTTATGAGTTGGTATCTCAGCTCCAGAAAGGTGAAATTCTCCATGATGTTGGGTTCCTACCTGCTGTCTGGACGGTGAGAAGCACCAGGAAGGTCAGGAGCAAAGATGGAGCCATTCTTCTTAGGTCTGGTGACAAACTCTGAGTCAGTGTGAGGGACCGATGCTGGACGACCCAGAACAACTAATCACGTGACTGCTGTGTCATCTGTTACCTGGTAGATTAATCTGACACAGGACAAAAAAGGACAAAGTGATGATTATCTTTGGTTCTCATCGTTTGGTTCTTTTTGTGGTCTTTCTAATGAAACTGATTACCAACTGTCTCAGTCTTTCTAATTTTTGGGGGGTTTAGATTGTAAGAAATATAAAATGAACAAGATGATAAAATTTCATTAAAATTAGTCATTTAAAAATGTATTAAACATTGATTACAAAAAATAAAGTGGACATGTTGTTTTCGGTGGAATTGGAATGAAATTAAATTAAATGAATGAATCACAATTAGACCTATGTTGTTAGGTGTGATGAAATATTTTCATCTTTTGCCAAACTCTTATAAATTGAAGTTGAACTTTGGTTTCTAAAGTCTCACCACTGTCTGAATGTTTGGTTATCTTATCCTTCTATCTCTAATTTTATTATGCTGATGGACCTTGTGTGCAGCCAGTTCCTCAATGTAGCCACTCTAAAGGTCCTCTGCCACACCTGGTTCCTGGAGGTAAACGCATATCAGATAACAACAATCAGTCCTTTATTTTAGAAACCACAGCCTCATCCACACATTAACCAGTCTGCCAACAGAGAGACTTCCTTTTGTTTCTTATTTCTTTCATCAGCAGCGGGAGCCAGGAAGATAAAACCAGCTGTGAGTGGAGATCTGAATATTATCAGTGGTTCCCAAAGTGGGGGAGTCATCGCAGGGCGGCACAGCATGAATGAATAAACAAAATAAATGGGCAATGCTAACATAGTGGACAAGTTTTTGACAGGGCTTCCACGTAAATGCAAAGCAGAAGATAAAACATCTCAAAATATTGTTGTTTAGCGGTTTTAAGGAGCCAAATGCAGAGAGGAATAAGATGGAAGAATTGACTTCTTTAATGAACACTGTAGACTTACAGATCATGTTTCCAGGGGCATGAAAAAAGGGTGAGGAACCGGGAACTGATGTCTACATGACAGCGAACCAAAGACAAGGAAAAACAAAGGATTATAAATACAATCACTGAAAAAACAGGCAACTGGGGACAATTAGGATGCAGAGACTGACAGACACGGAAAAATCACAACACCCTGACAAACATGCTTCCAAACCAACTTCCTTCCAAGTCAAAGAGTAGAAAATATGACAAACCATATCTTGCCTTTGTTTTTGTTTCACTAAACATCTGAAATGTTCAACTGAAGGTTTCTTACTGTTGGGTCTAAATTAAATATAGTAACTAGTTTCCTTGTTCACTGGTCTGTTCATCACTTATTACTGTGATATTGCTGATATTTTATTTTTAAGGTGTAGCTTTTATTGTTAGAAAACCAGAGAAAACAAAGTTAACAGTCGAAATAACAGCAAATAATACAACTGGAGAGTAGTAGGAGAGAAAAGTAGCAGAGTGAAGAAAAGTGGTAAGTCTGTCCTCCAGCAGTCTAAGCCTATAGCAGCATAACTACAGAGAAAGCTCAGGATGACCTTAGCCACTCTAACTATGTGTAATATTCCTCATGCCATGTCTGGTCTCATCCTATCTGTCTGATCTAGCTCACCTGCGCCATGCCTGATTCCTTTCCCCTCTCCACCTGTGATCCTCACTATTTAAACACCCCTTTGGTTCTGCTTCCCTGCCAGATTTTCAAACGCTTACACCAATAGATATCCAGCCTGATTATCACGCTCTCCTTCGCCGGTGCCGACCTGATTTCATGCTACTAGAGTTTTCGCCTTTGCCAACCCCCTGACTACCTCGATTGCCTTTCTGATCCCAGAATGCCGAACCTCGCTACGGATTCTGACCACCGCTCTCTGCTGTCTCCTATTCAACGATCGCCGGGTGCCCGTGCATGACCTGTGTCCGTCCCCCAACTCTGGATTTTGGCTCTATCCCAAAGAAACAAGGCGACTGTGCAATATTCTAAATATCAATTCCCAAACAGAGAAGCAAGCGGAGCCTGCACTCTGTCACGAGTCTGTGCGTACGGAACAATGCTGCAGTCTCTCTCTGACGTCACCACCCCAGGGGAATCCCCGCCTGAACGCTGCAGTCTCTCTCTGACGTCACCACCCCGGGGGAATCCTCGCCTGAACGCTGCAGCCCCTCTCTCTGACGTCACCACCCCGGGGGAATCCTCGCCTGAGCGCCGCTGCAGTCTCTCTCTGACGTCACCGCCCCGGGGGAATCCTCGCCTGAGCGCCGCTGCAGTCTCTCTCTGACGTCACCGCCCCAGTGGAATCCTCGCCTGAGCGCCGCTGCAGTCTCTCTCTGACGTCACCGCCCCGGGGGAATCCTCGCCTGAACGCTGCAGTCTCTCTCTGATGTCATCGCCCCAGGGGAATCCTCGCCTGAACGCTGCTGCAGCCCCTCTCTCTGACGTCACCACCCCAGGGGAATCCTCGCCTGAACGCTGCTGCAGTCTCTCTCTGACGTCACCGCCCCAGGGGAATCCTCGCCTGAACGCTGCTGCAGTCTCTCTCTGACGTCACCGCCCCAGGGGAATCCTCGCCTGAACGCCGGTGCAGTCTCTCTCTGACGTCACCGCCCGAGGGAAATCCTCGCCTGAACGCTGCTGCAGTCTCTCTCTGACGTCACCGCCCCAGGGGAATCCTCGCCTGAACGCCGGTGCAGTCTCTCTCTGACGTCACCGCCCGAGGGAAATCCTCGCCTGAACGCTGCTGCAGCCCCTCTCTCTGACGTCATCGCCCCAGGGGAATCCTCGCCTGAGCGCCGGTGCAGTCTCTCTCTGACGTCACCGCCCCAGGGGAATCCTCACCTGAACGCTGCTGCAGTCTCTCTCTGACGTCACCGCCCCGGGGGAATCCTCGCCTGAACGCTGCTGCAGTCTCTCTCTGACGTCACCGCCCCGGGGGAATCCTCGCCTGAACGCTGCTGCAGTCTCTCTCTGACGTCACCGCCCCAGGAGAATCCTCGCCTGAACGCTGCTGCAGTCTCTCTCTGACGTCACCGCCCCAGGGGAATCCTCGCCTGAACGCTGCTGCAGTCTCTCTCTGACGTCACCGCCCCAGGAGAATCCTCGCCTGAACGCTGCAGCCCCTCTCTCTGATGTCATCGCCCCAGGGGAATCCTCGCCTGAACGCCGCTGCAGCCCCTCTCTCTGACGTCACCACCCCAGTGGAATCCTCGCCTGAGCGCCGCTGCAGTCTCTCTCTGACGTCACCGCCCCGGGGGAATCCTCGCCTGAACGCTGCAGCCCCTCTCTCTGACGTCACCACCCCAGGGGAATCCTCGCCTGAACGCTGCTGCAGCCCCTCTCTCTGACGTCACCACCCCAGGGGAATCCTCGCCTGAACGCTGCTGCAGTCTCTCTCTGACGTCACCGCCCCAGGAGAATCCTCGCCTGAACGCTGCAGCCCCTCTCTCTGATGTCATCGCCCCAGGGGAATCCTCGCCTGAACGCCGCTGCAGCCCCTCTCTCTGACGTCACCACCCCAGTGGAATCCTCGCCTGAGCGCCGCTGCAGTCTCTCTCTGACGTCACCGCCCCAGGGGAATCCTCGCCTGAACGCTGCTGCAGCCCCTCTCTCTGACGTCACCACCCCAGGGGAATCCTCGCCTGAGCGCCGCTGCAGTCTCTCTCTGACGTCACCGCCCCGGGGGAATCCTCGCCTGAACGCTGCAGCCCCTCTCTCTGACGTCACCACCCCAGGGGAATCCTCGCCTGAACGCTGCAGCCCCTCTCTCTGACGTCACCACCCCAGGGGAATCCTCGCCTGAACGCTGCTGCAGTCTCTCTCTGACGTCACCGCCCCAGGGGAATCCTCGCCTGAACGCTGCTGCAGTCTCTCTCTGACGTCACCGCCCCAGGGGAATCCTCGCCTGAACGCCGCTGCAGTCTCTCTCTGACATCACCGCCCGAGGGAAATCCTCGCCTGAACGCTGCTGCAGTCTCTCTCTGATGTCATCGCCCCAGGGGAATCTTCGCCTGAACGCCGCTGCAGCCCCTCTCTCTGTCGTCACCACCCCCGTGGAATCCTCGCCTGAGCGCCGCTGCAGTCTCTCTCTGATGTCATCGCCCCAGGGGAATCCTCGCCTGAACGCTGCAGCCCCTCTCTCTGACGTCACCACCCCAGGGGAATCCTCGCCTGAACGCTGCTGCAGTCTCTCTCTGATGTCACCACCCCAGGAGAATTCTCGCCTGAACGCTGCAGCCCCTCTCTCTGACGTCACCACCCCAGGAGAATCCTCGCCTGAACGCTGCAGCCCCTCTCTCTGACGTCACCACCCCAGGAGAATCCTCGCCTGAACGCTGCAGCCCCTCTCTCTGATGTCATCGCCCCAGGGGAATCCTCGCCTGAGCGCCGGTGCAGTCTCTCTCTGACGTCACCGCCCCGGGGGAATCCTCGCCTGAACGCTGCTGCAGTCTCTCTCTGACGTCACCGCCCCAGGGGAATCCTCGCCTGAACGCCGCTGCAGCCCCTCTCTCTGACGTCACCACCCCACCTCTGGAGCTGACACGGAGTTTATGAATTATAATTTAGCCAACAGTCTGGGAATCAAATTACAACATTCCCCCAGGGCTCAAGATGTGATCACCATTGATGGTCATGTCCTTCACCACATAACACACGAGACAAAGCCTGTCAGAGTGATCATAGGGGGTAACCATAAAGAAACTGTGTCCTTTCTGATCATTAAGTCCCCTGATCTTCCTGTGATTTTTGGAGCGTCATGGCTCAAGAAACATAATCCCCACATTGATTGGAACAGAGGTGTGGTGCAGTCCTGGTCTCCACAGTGTCTTAGCACGTGTTTGCTGTCCGCTCATGCTCCTAGTCAGACCCCTCAGAGGTTCAGGAGGTTTTTCCTGACCTGTCAAAGGTTCCACCAGAATACCACGACCTCAAGGAGGTTTTTAACAAGCACCGTGCCTCCTCTCTTCCCCCTCATAGGCCCTATGAATGTGCCATTGATCTTCTTCCTGGTGCCTTTCCCCCCAGAGGACGTCTTTATTCCCTGTCTGCTCCAGAGAATCAAGCGATGGAGAAGTATATTGAGGAGTCATTACAGGCTGGCATCATCCTACCTTCTTCATCCCCTGCAGGAGCTGGATTCTTCTTTGTAGGTAAGAAAGATGGCTCTCTTAGGCCCTGTATTGACTATAGAGGACTCAATGAAGTCACCGTCAAGAACAGATATCCTCTGCCTCTTTTGAATACAGCCTTTGATCTAATTCAAGGAGCCAGGGTTTTCACTAAACTAGACCTCAGAAACGCATACCACCTGGTTCGGATCAGGGAAGGAGACGAGTGGAAAACGGCTTTTAATACCCCTACAGGGCACTATGAATACCTGGTCATGCCGTTTGGTTTAACCAATGCACTGGCTGTTTTTCAAGCCCTGGTGAACGATGTGCTGCGGGACATGATTGGTCAGTTTGTGTATGTCTACCTGGACGATATACTAATCTTTTCTAAAGATCTTTCCACACACCAGGAACATGTCCGTGCTGTCATCCTCTGTCTCCTACAGAATAACCTGTTGGTTAAGAACCTGTTGGTTAAGGTGAAGAAGTGTGAATTTCAGCAGTCTACCACTTCATTCTTAGGTTTCGTCATCTCTCAAAAATCGTGTCTCTATGGACCCCTGTAGGGTGGCAGCGGTTAAGGGTTGGCTCATTCCTCAGAGTCGTAAACAGCTTCAAAGGTTTCTTGGATTCACAAACTTTTACCATCGATTTATCAGGAACTACAGTGCTGTGGCTTCACCCCTGCATTCGCTTACATCACCGAAGAACAAGTGTTGCTGGAACAAACTAGCAGATCAAGCCTTCACCAAGCTAAAAGCACTTTTTACTTCTGCACCTATTCTCCATTCCCCAGATCCAACACGCCAGTTCATAGTGGAGGTCGATGCCTCTAACACTGGAGTAGGGGCTATATTAAGCCAGAGGACCCCCAAGGGAGTTATTCACCCATGCGCTTTCTTTTCCAGAAGTCTATCGGCTTCGGAACGAAATTACGACGTGGGGGATCGGGAGCCAATGAAGGGAAGCTAAAACAGGAGAAATGTGATCTCTCTTTTTAATATTCATCAGAACTCTTGCTGCAGCATTTTGGATCAACTGAAGGCTTTTAATGGCATTTTGTGGACTTCCTGATAGTAAAGAATTACAGTAGTCCAGCCTTGAGGTAACAAATGCATGGACTAGTTTCTCAGCATCACTCCCGGACAGGATGTTTCTAATTTTAACAATATTCCTGAGGTGAAAGAAGGAAATCTTAGAAACCTGTTTAATGTGGGATGTCATCAGTTCCGTTGTTGCTAAGCTACAGACACAGCACCCCAATGCATTTGTGGCAATATCTGGTGATTTTAATCCTGCCTCACTCTCCACTACACTTCCAACATTTCAACAGTTTGCCAGCTGCTCCACAAGAGAAAACAAGACCTTGGATTTGTTTTATGCAAATGTAAAGGATGCATACACGTCCAAACCAAGACCTCCTCTGGGACAATCAGATCACAATCTTATTTTTTTCTGCTCAGAATATAAACCACTTGTTCAGACGCAACCTGTTACAAAAAGAACTGTGAGAAAATGGCCACATGAAGCTGAAGAAGCCCTGCAGGGTTGTTTTGAGTCTACAAACTGGATGACTCTTTGCCAAGCACATGGAGAGGACATTAATGCCATGACTGAGTGTGTGACTGGCTATATAAACTTCTGTCTGGACAACATCATCCCCACCAGAACAGTGAGATGCTTCCCTAATAACAAACCCTGGATCACCAGTGACTTGAAGGAACTGCTAAACAAGAAAAAAAGAGCCTTCAGGGAGGGAGACAGGGAATTACTGAGGAGTATACAGAAGCAACTTAAGGTCAAGATCAGAGACAGCAAGGAGGCATACAGGAAGAAGCTGGAGAACAAACTACAGAGGAACAATATCAGAGATGTCTGGTCAGGAATGAGAAAGATCACAGGCTTTAAGGGCAGGAAGAATTGGATAGATGGAAGTCTGGACAGAGCCAATGAACTGAACATATTCTTCAACGGGTTCAGTTCAGGAACTAGCTCAGCATCCCCCTCTCCTATTCCTAGCCAAACAGACAACCCACTCTCCTCTGATCAACAGCTTTCCTGTTACACCTCGGATGTTTTATCCTTCACCTCAGCCATGGACTCTTCTGATTCCACAAGTTTGTCCTCAACCAAGTCAGGAAATGCTGCTACCCCCTTTTTCTCCCCCTCCCACTTGTCTGTCTCTAAAACTCAGTTGAAGAGGCAGCTGGAGAAACTGAACCAGAACAAGGCTGCAGGTCCAGATGGTGTCAGCCCCAGAGTCCTGAAGGCCTGTGTAGAGCACAAAGAAAAGATAAAAGCAAAGGCAGAGAATAATGCTCAGCTGCAATGAAAAGCCAGTGCAAAGAGATGGCACAACCCAGAGTTGTTGGGAAGAAGATCTCAGAGCCCTAGTAGGACCATGCCTGAATAAAAGCTCAGTCAAGCATGAAGGAGCTAGGCCATGCAGCGCTTTGAAACAAAGCAACAGGATTTTAAAATGAATCCTAAACTTGACAGGAAGCCAGTGGAGAGATGCCAACACAGGAGTAATATGGTGACGACGACCCCTACCCAACAGCAGACGGGCTGCAGCATTTTGTGCAATCTGTAAACGCTGAATACTGGGATGTGCAAAGCACTTGTTCAAGTCAAATGACCATTATCTTAATAGAGCTGGACTGAGAATGTTGACCTCAAATATTTTCTGTTATATGTTTGTATAAATGTATTGAAATGACTTCTTGTTAAGTGCCTTGAGATGACATCTGTTGTGAATTGGCGCTAAAAAAATACACTGAATTGAATTGAATTGAATTATCTGACTAAACACCCAAGAGCTGACCTCGAAGCACGGACTGTGGATACTATCAGAGAAGAAACATTTCCCGACGGACAAAGTGAAGTTTACATCATCTCTAGAACTGTTGCCCATACATCCCACAACATGAAGGTTCTAGAAAGTCTCCTATTGGCCCATCTGAGTAAGCATACAAGAACATATCAGGACCCCTTGCACTTTACTTATTATCGTGGAGTTGGCCTTGAAGATGCTATCATCTACCCGCTTCAACCAACCCACTGTCATCTGAACAAAGTAGGCAGCGATGCTGTGAGGATCATGTTCTGTGATTTCTCCAGTACATGTAACACAATTCAGCCTGATTTGCTTAGTCAGAAACTTCGCTGGCGAGAGGAAAGGATGTGAGTTTCTGGGAGAAACTCACTCCAAGGACGACAAAGACTGCTGATCAATCAGGTGAATCGCAAAACTACTGATGGGACAAACCCCACTGTTCTGGCCTGAGCCCTGCAGAAGCTTTCTGAATTACAGACGCTGCAGTGAGGAAGGGACTGCTAACAAGCTACTGCATGCCGCAGAGCCGTGTCCAAACTGAAGCCTATGTGGAATGAATGCTGTGCTGGAAAGCGGCAGAAAAAGATACTGTGTCAGTGAAGGAAGGTGGAGCTGATCGCTGTTTAGCCAAGCCAGAGAGGACGACCCGACGTCCCAGCTAAAGGCTACCTGCACCCCAACAGCCATAAGGCCTCCCACTGCTAACCGACCGCAGCTATTTTTAGCCTGCCGGCTAACGTTGTTTAGCTTCCCCCATCATTAACGGAGCAACTTGGAGAACTTTAACCGTTCAATAAGGTCTGTCTGGGCAGAGGCGAGATTAGTTCAGCATAAACAAGATTTATGGGTTGTTTGTTTCACTTTGATTCGTTACCTTGTGTAAGATTTCATTTATTGTTTGGTTACAAACAGGACATTCGGCCTGGAGGTTTAAACAGTGATTTTTGAGGTTTCCGATGGAAAGTCGTTTTATATCCTGCAACCGGAGTTACTCAATCCAACAGTTTTCCTTTGTTTGGTGTTTAATAAATGAACCAGTGGCGGCTGGTGAAAAATATTCTTGGTGGGGCTGTGCTTTTTTTCTCTTTTTTTAAATCAAACTTGTGCTTTCTGAGCTTTGTGCACAACTCCACTATTTCCTCAACTAAGTACAGATCTATTATTTCCTGTCTTACATCATTGGACAAACTGATTAATCCAGGTGTGTCTGACCATTGTTGTTGTGACTACTGAGGTCAGACACACCTGGATTAATCAGTTTGACAGACAGGAAATAAAAGGGTTTTTCTTAGTTCAGGAAGTAGTGGAGCTGTGCATATAGCTTATCAAGTCATTTTCAATAATCATCCCAAAACAATTGAACATAAACGGCTGGATACCAGTACTATGTGAAATACTGATTATTTTAATGCCAATATTAACAACTTGAGGCATTCTTTTTCTAAACATAAATACAATATTGCACAAACAAGTTCAGAACCAAACTAGAAACAAATAACTTATTAGGTTTACACAAAAAATGTACACACAAAGCTTACAGCAGCGCCCCCTTGTGGCAGAGAAATCACACTGCCAATGTCACCACCAGATATCTTGCCCGCCCTCACACCAGCATTGGGGCGATTTCTCTATCGCCCTTCATGAGTCCGAATCAAAGACGCTGATTGGATAAATTCCTGTTGCTATGTGGGAATTTCTTGTCGGTAATTGGCTGGCTGCTGCACTGCTTGGGGCGATCTTTCTGTCTCCCCAGCCGCTCAGCAGCGGGAGCTTTTTCTCCGAAAATGATATATATTTTTATATATGATACTTTGTTACGAATTTAAACTCACAATTAACTTAGAATATGTGATTATTGTAAATTTTTAAAAAAATCAAAAAAACTTGGGAAACACTGGGGGGGCGGCGCCCTATCGCCCTCTATTGGCCAGCCGCCACTGAAATGAACCATACATTTATATATACCAGACCAGGATATACCTGGTCTGGTATCCTGCTTGGCTGCAATGCCCTGTTGGACGGGGGGCATCGACTGGGATGATCCTCCCAGTAACTGAACATCCACTGTGTCCTGTTATCAACTTTTTACTTTCTGTAACAGAAAGTTCTCTTATATCAGATCTTCTGTTCCTTCTGTGTTTCTGCTCTGTCTTCTCAAACCCCCAGACGGTCGTGGCAGATGGCTGCTCCTACTGAGCCTGGTTCTGTTGGAGGTTTCTTCCTGTTAAAGGGGAGTTTTTCCTCTCCACCGTCGCTACATCCTTGCTCAGTATGAGGGATTGCTGAAGGATTGCTGTGGTTGGAAAGTCTGCATCAACAGGGCCCAACCTCACGCCAATGACTGACGCAATCTGCTGGGATTCCTTAAATTGGAAACTCTTTAACTGATTGAAATTTTTGTTTAAATGAATTTAAATTACTTCTTGTTAAGTGCCTTGAGATGACATCTGTTGTGAATTGGCGCTATATAAATAAACTGAATAGAATAGAATTGAACCAGAGCGACTTTAAGCAGCACCACGTGAGTTAGCTGTAAGCTACATGCTCTAGCGAACCACGTGGGCCCGCCATTGACTGCTTGGTTTCATGAACAATAAAGACTGCCATTAATGGTATTCAAAATAGAGATTGACTTTAAAACAGATAGTTTAAAACACTAAACACTAAAACTAATCTTTTAAGTCATTTTTGAAACTGCCTTCTTGGTAAGTCAAAATCCTAATTTAGATCAACATAATTGGAATGGCTGTTAACGTCAACATAAAGTCTAAATACTAAATTAGATCAATCACTGCGGTGACCGATCCATAAAACAGAATCAATTCTCTAAAGGTTATTGATTTCTAATTCAGCAAATGGTTTAATGAAACATTAATTCTTCCAAAGGGATGTTTCCCTTCCCTTCTGCTTTGCATTGTGAATTGGTGGTTTGACAACAAACCAGAAGGTGCTGATTAGTCTTAAACTAACCACAATTAGTTTAAACCTAATTTAGCTTCATTTCCAAAACTTGGTCTTTAAGCAACATATTCATTCTGAACTGTGACATCATTATCAATTTATTGGTTATTGTTTCTACTTCTTTGCATATTTATCACTTTTACTGTTTACTTTTGGGTGTTAGTTTTATTATAATTATGCTTTTCTTAGTGGTTTAGTTATGTGTTACTAGTTTGGTGAGTTTGTTGATTAAAGCATTTTAACTGAAAGTTGAATTCTTTTTGTAATTAACTCTTGTATTTTGGAAAACCGTTATTTCACCTACTTGTGTAGTAACTTGCTGTTCAAAGAACGCCAAGAATTTATTCCTTCATCTATTGTTTAATTATCTCAGCCTTATCAGGCAGGTAATCATAAACTGAGACTGAACAATTTGGCTATTGATATTCCTGGAATCCAGGTGGTGCCCCAAACGTGGTAATTTTTACATAAAATTATAAATCTTAATAATTGCCCTAAGCAATTATTCATAATTATTCATAGCCAAATCCTACCAATCTGTGGCACAACAACTGATATAAGAGTACTTTTTATATTAAAGAAAGTAAAAAGTTGATAACAGGACACGGAGGATGTTCAGTTACTGGGAGGATCATCCCAGTCGATGCCCCCCGTCCAACATTGTAGCTAAGCAGGATACCAGACCAGGTGTAGCTTCTATGGAGAGAAAAACACTGAAAGAAAACAAAGTTACTAGAATTCATTTTAACTAACATACGGTATATTTAAAGCTTTACTGTAAAACAAATGGAAAACAGGTTCTCATATAATACTGAAAACATGACATCAAAAGTCAAGATGTCCATCAAGATAAAGCTTTTAATTAAAATTGAATCAGAACAGTGTTATCACCAGTCTGAGAGCATGTTTGATTCTAGAAGCAGCAAATTCACTGTCTTTGATAACACATCAATGTGACATTGTGAACCGTTCCAGAGAAACATTGGCTCCAGAACATTAGACAGACATTATTTCAGTCAGATCTCTATTGAAGAATCAGGACCATAGTGCCCATAATAATCCAACATATGACACCAGAAGTATTAATATTGATTGCACTAATCAGAGTCTCAGATGAATCCATGATGAGAGACAAAGTGTTGGGATCAAAACAATGTCCTCCTGTCACCAGCACAGCAACACAGAGAAAGTCCTTGTATCAATCAGCGTCGGCCATTCTCCCGGATCCCTTTAACGAAGAAGAAGGTCCCAACAGCCACACCGAGCAGACCCAGAACCACACCGAACCCACATAACACTGCAGGTCCTGAACTTGCCTGAAACGTCTTCTTCTCCACCTTTACCTCTGTGGACAGAAAACAGACACGAATCAGTCAGTAACTTTCTCCAGCTGATCAGAAACAAAACAGAAATATTTACTTTTGGACCTAAAGAGGAACGATCAACAATCAGCACACAGCTTCAGTTAATACAGCTAGAAACTACTGATCAGGCCTGAAATCTAGGTGTAGTAATGGACTCAGACCTGAACCTCCAGGGTCACATAAAGGCAATAACAAGGTCAGCCTTCTATCACCTGAAGAACATTTCTAGGATTAAAGGACTGATGTCACAACAGGACCTAGAAAAACTCATCCATGCGTTTATCTTTAGTTGGATTGATTACTGCAAAGGCGTCTTCACAGGTCTGCCTGAACACTAGCATTATCAGCTGCCCCAAGAACACAGTGAGAGAAATATCAGAAAAAATCTAGACGATTCTAGAACAACACCCTAAGCTGGAAAAGCTTGTTATCCATGCAGGATCAAATGATGTAGCCAAAATAATTCTGAAAATCAGACTTCCTTGATCTGCTACAGAGACTTGGTGGACTTAAAATAAACATCTTTAACAGCGGACCAGTCCCTGAAGGAAATGATGAAAGGTACAGTAGACTTCGCATGCTCAATAAATGGTTGAAGAGACAATCTGTTGAAAAATCGATCCCATTTATTAGTACCTTTAAAATATTTAGATGTGCAAAGCACTTGTTCAAGTCAAATGACCGTTACCTTAATAGAGCTGGACGGAGACTTTTGACCTAAAATATTTTCTGTTATCTGACTAAACACCCAAGAGCTGACCTCGAAGCACAGCCTGTGGATACTATCAGAGAACAAATTTTTCCTGACACAGACAAAGTGAAGATTACATCATCCCAGACAGCTGCACAGACTGACAGAGAACAAACACTTCCAGTAAGTGTCCTAATTTCATCAGACTCATCGAAACCTAATGACTCTCCGTTTAGAGATTTCTCAGATAAACTGAAAGCACATATTAGAATTGGATCACAACTAACACCGAAACTTGGACTACATCAGGGCTCTGGGACTAACACTGGATGTACTCTGCCCATGCCTGAACTGGTAATCACAGACATCTGATGTGCGAGGGAACCGGACAGTAATCCCACTCCCGGCGTCTCCCAGCAGTTGTCCAGCCACCCCGAAAAAATTATTCAAGTCATTATTAGCAAGAGAAAACCAAAAATTAAAGCCAAACGCACTTAAAATGAAACAATTTCAAACTGATCACCTGTCAGAAGTTTCAGCTACCAATTATCAAATCACTTAAGTTGGCTTTGTTAAATATTAGGTCTTTACCAGGAAAGTCAGTCCTAATCAATGAATTCATTACTGAACATAAAATACATGCCCCTTTTTTATCAGAAACCTGGCTAGAGGTAAATAATGAAACATCTGTATTGATAGAATCTACTCCAAATTACAATTTCTTAAGCAAGAGCAGGAAACACAGACAAGGTGGAGGTGTAGCCACAATCTTTCACAACTCAATGAACTTTAAAAAGGTATCCCTGGGCATATTTGACTCTTTTAAATTCCTAGCCACCCAGATAAATGAGTCTAAAAAAGCTATATTTGTAAGTTATATAAACCCCCAAAACTTAACTCTAACTTCTTTAATGATTTCAGCGACCTTCTTTCCATAAAATGTATCGATGATGACCAATTAATCATTGTGGGGGACTTCAACATACATACCGACAACCCCCAGGCTTGACTAGCAAAAACATTAAGTGATACTCTTCATAACTTCAGCCTGACCCAGCATGTCAAACAACCAACACACAATAGAGAACACACTCTGGAATTAATTATCTACAAAGGTTTAACTATATCTGACATCTCAGTAATTGATATTGCATTATCTGACCATTTCTGTGTTTTCTTTGAAAGTATCATCTCTGCTAAAATATATAACCCCAGTGAGATAACTATAAAAAAACGTTTTCTCTGGGACAGTTCAGTTGAAACCTTTAAACTTATTTACCCTCCCACCTCATCCCCCTCATCTCCCAACTCCAACTCAGTAAATAAGCTGGTAATCTCAGACATCATTGATTTCATTGCTCTGACTAAAGTGAAAGTAGTGATCCACTGGTACATAGTGAAAAAAGGGAGTGTCGACGAGCTGAGAGAAAATGAAAACTCGACTCCAGGTTCACTATAAGATCTACAAAGAGAGACTGAACAGATATCAGTTATCTTTAAAAGAAGATAGGGAATTGTTCTTGTCTGAAATCATTAACAGAAACATTAGTAATGCACGGGCTGTGTTTGCAACAGTGGAAAGACTTACCAATTCTCCAATGACAGTAACCCCTGAACTAAACTCCCCTAGGGCCTTCAATGAATTTACAGCTTTTTCACTGAGAAGATTCTAACAATTAGACAGTTGGTCTGTACCACAGCACCGAACCGACCACCAATGTTTTACCCAGCTACCACTAAGGTATAAAAAATGTCAACATTTCATGAATTAAACCAAAAAAAACCTTTTTTTTAATAATTAACCAATTAAGCTCCTCCTATTGCTGTCTTGATATCCTACCCACAGCTTTCCTCAAGGAAGTTTTCCCTGTCATTGGGTCTGATCTGATTAAAGTAGTGAACTCATCCCTCCTGTCAGGTCTCTTCCCCAGGCTTTAAAAACAGCAGTTATTAAACCACTGCTAAAAAAGAAGAAAAATCTGGACGACACGTTAATGCAGAACTACAGGTCGATCTCTAATCTTCCATTCATCAATAAAATTATTGAAAAAGCTGTTTCACCAATTAAATAGCTTCTTAACAATGACAAACCGCTTTGGTGTTTTTCAGTCTGGTTGCCGTGCACTGAGACTGTCCTAGTCAAAGTTTTCAATGACATCTGCATAAATGCAGACTGTGGTAGAACCACAGTGCTGGTTCTGTTGGACCTCAGTGTTGATCATGATATATTATTGGAACGACTGGAGAGCTGGGTCAGACTCTCTGGTACAGGACTTGGCTGGTTTGAGTCTTACCTAAAGAACAGAGACTTCTTTGTTTCAATAGGAAACTTTTCATCAGAACAAACAGAAATCACATGTGGGGTGCCCCAGGGCTCCATCCTGGGGGCCCTCTTATTTAATATCTACATGCTCCCACTAGCCCAGATTATAACAACCAATAACATTAGCTACCAAAACTATGCAGATGATACTCAGCTCTACATTACGATGTCACCAGGTGACTTTGAACCCATCCAAACCCTAAGTAAATGCATCGAGCAAATCAATGGATGGATGTGCCATAACTTTCTCCAGCTGAACAGAAACAAAACATAAGTATTTATTTTTGGACCTAAAGAGGAAAGATCAACAGTCAGCACACAGCTTCAGTTAATACAGCTAGAAACTACTGATCAGGCCTGAAATCTAGGTGTAGTAATGGACTCAGACCTGAACCTCCAGGGTCACATAAAGGTCAATAACAAGGTCAGCCTTCTATCACCTGAAGAACATTTCTAGGATTAAAGGACTGATGTCACAACAGGACCTAGAAAAACTCATCCATGCGTTTATCTTTAGTCGGATTGATTACTGCAACAGCGTCTTCACAGGTCTGCCTAAAAAGTCAATCAGACAGCTGCAGCTGATCCAGAACGCTGCTGCTCGTGTTCCTCACTAGAACCAGGAAAGTAGAGCACATCACCCCAGTTCTAAAGTCCTTACACTGGCTCCCTGTAGCTCAGAGAATAGACTTCTAAATACTTTTACTAGTTTATAAATAATTACATGGCTTAGCACCAAAATATGTTGAAGATCTACTGTTACTATAGCAACCCCCCCCTCCCCCAGACCAATCAGGTCCTCTAATTCAAGTCTACTCAACATCCCTAGAATCAGAACCAAACATGGAGAAGCAGCTTTCAGTGTCTCTGCTCCTCTAATCTGGAACAAACTTGAGTGCAAACTGACGAGAACAAACTGTAGAGCTGCTGAAACACTGAGCTGCTATAAATCGAGACTAAAAACCATCTGTTTAGAGCTATCTTTGAGTAAATGATTGTCATATGTATCAAATGTGTTCATGCTCTCTTGCTTTATTGTGTATCACGTGTTGTGTGTGTTTCATGCTAATTTGCTGCTTTTAATTTCCAGTGTTATATTCTATGGTTTTTTTTTCTTTTGAATCACCAAATCATGTAAAGCACCTTGAATTACCTTGTTGTTGCAAGTGTGCTATACAAATAAAATTGCCTTGCCTTACTGCTTGTTTAGCTGTTTTCTGCCAGGTTCAGGTTCAGTAAATGAAGGTTCCTTACCCCAGATCCTGCTCTGTGGTTCTGTCAGAGCTGGATGTTGCACTGAGCAGCTGTAGATGTCTCCTAGCTGAGGGATGAAGTCCAGCCTGGAGATCTGGGTGAAGGTGCTGTCCTTGTTAAGGGAGGGAAAGTTTATGCTGGCTCCTTCAGTCACCTTCTCTCCGTTCTTGGTCCAGGAGACCCAGACGGGAGCAGGATAGAAACCAGAGACATGACAGATCAGGACGTTCTTCACTTCCAGCTCCACAATATTAGAGGTGTAGACCTGACTGGTTGGAGGATCTGTGGAGAAACACATGCAGGATCACATTAAACATTAACAACCCCAGCATACACAGATATACTGAAACAGAGCCGTCAGTAATCTGGACTCAACTAAACAAGAAACAGCAGACGTAGGTTTGGTGGTGTCAGAAAAAACGACTGACTGAGTAACCAGAGGTCCAAATGTTCTCACAGTATCGCTGTCATATTTAGTCTCACTTCCTTTCAGTCCTATATAAACGACTTCAACATAATGTCTAGTTCAGGTTCTCCAACACAGCTCAAAGGAACCAGAGTTGATCTGTCCTTACCAAGTGCATCAGGGATGTCCTGCATATTAACATGGAATGCCTTCAGGTTATCTTTGCAGATTTGTTGTGATTCCACAGCTTGCTCATAAAATCCTCCAAAGCCAAGAGGGTGGGCAAAGTCTGGTAGCGTAACAACTCCTTTCTTTTGGACAAAGTCAGCGTGCCAAATTTGTTCCTCATCCAGGATTATCATGTTGATTCCATCAATGTCTGAACATGCAATGACATCGAAATGGTCATGTTGAACTGAAAAGAGAGCAGAGGATTGACTCGCTAGCAGAAACAGTAAGTTTGAACCTCTAGTCAGTGTGGCAGTAGAAAGGTGGACTTGTTGAGCAGGTGAGGTCTTTACCATTGGCAGAAACACACAGAACGAAGCAGAGGAGAAGGACCAGCTCCATCTTCATCAGCAGCTCTCTGAGGTATTGTCTGAATTTACCTGAGTCAGTTAGTAATAGTAAATCCAGCAGCCAATCAGACGGCACACCTTATATGATGTCATCAGTAACCAGGTAGACTGAGGAAGCTACATGCATCTATCTGACGACTGACATACAGGTTCTGGTCTCTGATTGGTCAGGACTTTGCCTGGACTCCTCCTCCTCCAGCAGACCTGGGATTGACAACCATAATCTGATAAAAAGACTCATGCTGCTGTTGTGACACAGATAGGTAGGATTTGGCTATGAATAATCATGAATAACTGCTTAGGGCAATTATTAATAAGATTAATAATTTCATGTAAAAATTACCAAATTTAGGGCACTACCTGGATTCCAGGAATACAATAGCCAAATTGGTCTCAGTTAATGTTTATGCTTACCTGCCTGATAAGGCTGAGATCAACTCAGTTAACATACTTTAATCAACAAACTCACTAAGCTAGTAACACACAACTAAACTACTAAGAAAAGAATAATAATAATAAAACTGACACCCAAAAGTACACAATAAATGTGATAAATATGCAAAGAAGTAGAAACAATAACCAATAAATTGATAATGATGTCACAGTTCAGAATGAATGTTTGCTTAAAGACCAAGGCTTGTATTGAAGAGTTTTGGAAATTAAGCTAAATTAGTTTTAAACGACTTGTGGTTAGTTTAAGAGTAATCAGCACCTTCTGGTTTGTTTTCAAACCACCAATTCACAATGCAAAGCAGAAGTGAAGGGAAACATTGTTTGGAAGAAGTAATGTTTCATTAAACCATTTGCTGAATTAGAAATCAACAACCTTTAGAGAATTGATTCTGTTTTATGGATCGGTCACCGCAGTGATTGATCTAATTTAATATTTAGACTTTATGTTGACGTTAACAGTCATACCAATTACGTCGATCTAATTTAGGATTTCGACTTACCAAGAAGGCGGTTTCAAAAACGACTTAAAAGATTAGTTTTAATGTTTAAACTATCTGTTTTAAAGCCGATCTCTATTTTTTTCTTTTTTCTTAACGTGTCCTGTTTGGCAGTGTGGAGCTCAGAATTGGTGTCTGAGTACCAAGTAGAAGCCCAACAGATTTACTTTCACAAGCGGAGCAGTACAGCTTTTGCTATAGTCCTCCACTTGATATATGTGTGAAAAATCTTTATTATGAATTGTTGGGGTTTTTATTTCCTGATGTTATGGACACGGAGACGGAAAATTAAGGAGAAGAAAGAAGGAAGATGAAGAAGAGAGGTAGGAAACAAAATGTCATGAGAGAGGGTGAGTTGAAAATACAAGAGAGGAAGGGGAACAAAGAAAACACAGGAAGACATTGAAGTCTGCCTCCGTACCCACAGGACGGCAGAGAGAGGGGGAAAAACAAAACAAAACACGAAAAAGGAACATCGACAAAACCAACCAAACATCGTGAACTAAGAATTACACAACCACCTCACACAAAAATAGATATAAAAATACAACAACAACGTCACAGAAAAACTCATGGTACCGATTATTCAAGCTCTAGTAATGATAACCTCAGCCCAAGAATATTTCCTTGAACACCAGAGACCCCACATCTATGTGTGTGTGTTAGCATGCTGGTGCATATAAGGTTTCTCCATAAGAGTGTTCAATAGCTGGTGTGAGCAGACATCAATCCGTCTCCCAGGAATCGATGCAGACATGAAGGAGATCGGAGCAAAGACGTCCAAAGGACCCCCAGAGCTCCAGGTGGACCCGGGCGGGGCCGACCGGATCCCCCAGGAGAGAACCAAAGGAGAACCCCAGGGGAACATCCAGTGGCCACTATGCAGGGGCCCGGGGGGCAGCAGTGACGAGCCCACGAGCCCCGCCGGCAACCGGCCGCGCCAGGGCGGGCCGGTCCATGGACCGGGAGAGCCGGGGCCCAGGGGCGCCCCACCCCCCAGCAGGGACCCGACAAGGGACCGGCCGACGAGGGGCCCCTGGCACTGCAGGGGCCGCGGCCACCGCCACCCTAGGCCCATTCCCATCGCCAACATCCCAGCGTCCCACCCCCCAGCAGGGACCCGACAAGGGACCGGCCGACGAGGGGCCCCTGGCACTGCAGGGGCCGCGGCCGGCCGCCGGCCGCCACGCACCACCGCCACCCTAGGCCCATTCCCATCGCCAACATCCCAGCGCCCCACCCCCCAGCAGGGACCCGACAAGGGACCGGCCGATGAGGGGCCACCGCCACCCCAGGCCAATTCCCACCACCAACATCCCAGCGCCCCGTGTTGGGGCGCCCCACGAATATCGAACAGGGGTGCGGAAAGACCCCTAGCTTCCATCCTCCCGTTTGAGTATGTTGTTGATGCTTATTGTGATAATGTGCATTTAAAACAGAGGGGCGGGATGTGGGGAAGGCAGCCACACATCCCCCAACCCCCACCCCGAGCCCTCAGTGTCTTTATTGTTCATGAAGCCAAGCAGTCAATGGCAGGCCTGTGGTGCGCTATAGCATGTAGCTTATAGCTAACTCACGTGGAGCCGCTTAAAGCCGCTCTGGTTCATTTATTAAACACCAAACAAAGGAAAACTGTGGGATTGAGTAACTCAGGTTGCAGGATATAAAAGGACTTTCAATCGGAAACCTCGAAAATCACCATTTAAACCTCCAGGCCGAATGGCCTGTTTGTACCCAAACAATAAATGAAATCTTACACAAAGTAACGAATCACAGTGAAAATAAACAACCCTTAAATCTTGTTTATCCTAAACTAATCTCGCCTCTGCCCAGACAGACCTTATTGAACGGTTTAAGTACTCCAGGTTGCTACGTTAATGATGGGGGAAGCTAAACAACGTTAGCCGGCAAGCTAACAATAGCTGCGGTCGGTTAGCAGTGGGAGGCCTTATGGCTGTTGGAGCGCGGGTAGCAGCCTTTAGCTAAGACGTCATCCTCTCTGGCTTGGCTAAACAGCGATCAGCTCCACCTTCCTTCACTGACACAGTATCTTCACAGTATTTTCTTGATTGTTAATTATTGTGTTTGTGTGTTCAGTACAAACAGCAGCCTGTCAGGATATCGAGTCCACAGGTTTCCAAAGAAATGTAAAAACGTCTCTTTCTTCCATGTCTGGGTGCGTTTTGTGTTATTTTTTTGTTTCGTCCTGTTTTGCACTGTAATGAACTGTAGATGATACAATAACAGTAAATGATGTATCTGTAAATCATTGGCATGTTGGTTGGAAGCTGTCTTTTATTAGCTTCTCTGATAGCGTATGAATGTTATGATCAAATGCTTTATTAAGGTCCATAAAAACTGCTCAAAATATTCTGTCTGTCAAGGAATGTGTCCAGCCTGGCAACAAATTAAATTTCTAATATGTTTGAGATTTGTGACAGCAGAGAAACCAGTCTGTAACTGGAGAAGAAATGTTTGTTTCCACTTTTATGAAGTGGGATTATTTTAGCCTTTTTCATCTTTTCAGGAAATGTTCCTATAGAAAATGATAAATTACATAAGTAAGTAAAAGGGTCAATAACATAATCTATTATATTCTTCACTAGTATCATTTCATCACAATCAAGTGATCTTTTACTTACACGTGTATTATTAAAACATTTTCTACCTTATCCAAAAACACACTGTTTATATTATCAATAACATTATAACCTGCATTGTTATCACTCGTAACACGAATTTTATTTTTCAGACCTGCCCCTATATTGAACTCATTTACTATTTGTTTTACATTAAGTAAGTAAGTAAGTAAAACTTTATTTATATAGCACCTTTCAAAATAAAAATCACAAAGTGCTTTACAATAAAACACAACACAGGAGACAGAAAAACAAATAAAACTATTCAAAGGTAAGTTTAAAGAGATGCGTTTTAGCTGCTTTTTAAAAGAGATCAGAGTCCACAGATCTCAGGCTGAGAGGAAAGGAGTTCCACAAGGAGGTCCACTTCTGCAAAGGCTCCGTCACCTTTTGTTTTCAGCCGAGTTTTCTTTGTAACCAGCAGATCCTGATCACTGGACCTCAGGGACCTGCTGGGCACATATGGCTGCAGAAGCTCTCCAATATAAAATGGGGCTTGATCGTTCAGAGCTCTACATGTTAAAACCAGAATTTTAAAATGTACTCGGTAGTGACTGGGGAGCCAGTGTAGCTGCATTAATAAAGGGGGATTAAGTATGTCTGAATTTTCTTTGATAAAGTAATCTGGATAAATTGATGCTCCTTTATCCTTTTTTACTACACTATTTATTATTCTATGTAGCCTTTATATTATTGCTATTTTTATACAGTGAATCACTATAGTATTGTTTTGTATGTTTTCTTATTATATATATATTGATTTATCTTTATATATTTTATACACGTTTTCAGCATCTTATTCTTAATTTTAGGAAGCTTGTATACAAGTAATTTTTCTTCTTACAGGCATTTTGTAGTTCTTTAGTCATGCATTGTTTACTAATAACATCCTTCTTAACCAGTCTCCTTATTTTACAGTTTTTTAATACAAGTTACATAATAACCTCATGAAGACATTGGCGGATCTACTGGGGTGGCATAGGGTGGCAGTTCCCACCCTAACAGAAAGCCTTGCCACCCCTGCTGCCACCCTGGCAGCTATGAATTCAAGAAATAGTTACCTGAAAATTTGTAATTAGGACCATGAAGTTCCTTTTTCATGGCACATGAAAATTGTCGCATTATATTCTCTTTGGTGAACCTTTAAACGGGGTAAGCCGTATCGCGTCATTTCCTGTTGTCACTGTTGTGCTCCCTGTAGCTGTTTGGTGTTCAGACTCTTAAATTGATCTTATTTTCTCTGTCCTGAGGCCTTTCTAAGTTATTTTAACACACAAGCTACTAAAACACACGTTTTGTGGTGGTGTACTTTATGTTTTGGGAACTCCTTGTGTTTCACACAGCTTTTCTTGGGGTGGTAAGGTCTCGCTAGCTCAGTTAGCTTAGCTTCATTGCGGCTATGGCTACTCTTCTCTCTCCTGTCTCTAACTCTTCTCTTCTCTCTTGCTCTCTCTGTCAGATGTTTAGTTACTTCCCTGCCTCCTTTAGTGATAATGGTAACTGTAATAAATGTAATATTTTTGTAGCTTTGGAGGCGAGGGTATCAGAATTAGAAGCACAGCTCCGCGCTGTTGAAAAACCAGCAGATAGCCGAAGCCCATTAGCCAGCGCGGAGCCAACAAGGATAGATCCCCCTAGCTGTCCTCCGGTAGAGCCCGCGCAGCCGGGACCTCAGGCTGGCTGGGTGACGGTACGTAGGAAGCATAGTTCTAGGACCCAGCCCCCGGGGCCGCCACCAACCGGTCCACGTTTCTAACAGATTTTCCCCGCTCAGCGACACACCCGCTGAGAAACCGACCCTGGTAATTGGCAGCTCCATAGTCAGAAACATGGCATTAGAGACACCATTGACAATAGTAAAATGTTTGCCAGGGGCCAGAACGGGCGACATCAAATCCTACCTGAAACTGCTGGCAGCAGGAGGATTATGTCAGTATAAATGAGTCAACTCCTTCCAGTCATTTCAATTTTCACATTCCTAGAAATACTGGGCGAGGAGGAGGAGTTGCAGCCATTTTCCGTTCTGATTTACTAATTAGTCCCAGACCAATTGATGGCTACAGTTCTTTTGAACATCTAACCCTTAATTTTCCTCATCCAAGTTGCAAAACATTAAGACCATTTTTGTTTGTGGTTTTGTATCGTCCACCAGGCCCTTACTCTCAATTCTTGGATCAGATCTCACATTTTTTATCTGATTTAGTATTAAATACTGATAGGGTCATTATAGTGGGGGACTTCAATATTCATGTGGATACTGAAAGTGATAGCCTAAATGCAGCCTTTAATGCTATTTTAGACTCAATTGGCTTTACTCAAAAAGTACAGGGATCGACCCACTCGGGTAAACACACTTTGGACCTTGTACTGACATACGGTATTGAGTGTGAGGAAATAACAGTCCACCCACATAACCCGGTCCTGTCTGACCACTTCTTGATAACTTTTCAATTTACTTTAACTTACCATCTTAAATCTGAAAGAACATTTCATTATAGTAGAGCTTTATCAGACAATGCTGTAACAATTTTTAAAGAATCTGTTCCATTCTTACTTTCCTCAGTGTCTCAGAGTAACACAGTGGATGGCAGCAATTCTATCTCTAACCCTTCAGAAATTGATGATCTGGTTTACAGCGTTACGTCCTCATTGCGTTTGGCATTAGATAGTGTAGCCCCCTTAAAAACGAAAGTGGCTAGTCATAGGAGGCTGACTCCTTGGTTCAACGCAGAGTTGCGTACTTTAAAGCAGAATACTAGGAAGTTGGAGAGAAAATGGCGCTCTATACATCTAGAGGATTCCTATTTAACCTGGAATAACAGTCTACTGCTGTATAAAAAGACCCTTCAACAAGCTAGAATAGCATATTTTTCATCATTAATAGAGGCGAATAAAAACAATCCTAGGTTTCTTTTTAGTACAGTTGCCAAACTTACACAGAGTCATAGCTCTGTTGAGCCAACTATTCCCCAGCTCTTAGCAGTTATGATTTTATGGGATTCTTCATAAATAAAATTTATTCTATTAAAAATAAATTAATTGGCATCCTCCCAAACATGATTACTTCTTCCTCACTAAATGAGGCAGTATCGGAAAGAACTGTAGAACCTCAGTTGTGCTTAGGCTGTTTTGATTCAGTCGAGCTTTCGGAATTATCAAAAATATTAGCCTCATCTAAACCTTCAACTTGTATGTTGGACCCAATCCCAACCAAATTATTTAAAGAAGTGTTCCATTTGGTTCCTGGCCCCATTTTGGATATGATGAATCTATCCTTAGTAAACGGATACGTACCACAGGAATTTAAAATAGCTGTAATTAAACCTTTACTCAAGAAACCTTCCCTTGATCAAGATGACTTAGTGAATTACAGACCTATATCTAACCTTCCTTTCTTATCCAAAGTCCTTGAGAAAATTGTTGCCAATCAAGTCTGTGAGCATCTAAACAGTAACGAGCTGTTTGAAGAGTTTCAGTCAGGTTTTAGAGCTCATCATAGCACTGAAACAGCACTGGTGAAGGTTACTAATGATATTCTCATGGCCTCAGATAATGGACTGGTGTCTGTTCTGGTTTTGTTAGATCTCAGTGCTGCTTTTGACACAGTCGATCATAATATTCTCTTAGAAAGGCTTGAACATGTTGCAGGGATCAAAGGAACAGCACTAGGCTGGTTTAAATCATATTTGTCTGATAGATTCCAGTTTGTTCATCTAAATGATAAATCTTCTTCACTCTCAAGGGTTACTTGTGGAGTTCCACAGGGTTCTGTGCTTGGACCAATTCTGTTCACCATATATATGCTTCCAATTGGTAGAATCATTAGACAGCATGGCCAGCAACCACCTCATCAGAGAAACAGCTAAAGCTTTTTCACCAAGGTTATTGTGCTAACACAGCTAGCATCAGGGATTGCAGGCATTCTTCACATTACGGTTCATCTGTCTCATAAGGCAAAATTCAACTGAACCGACCTAGGAGGGGAGGAGTCCAACCTAGGAGGGGACCAGAGGTATCTGCGAAACGCTCTTGAAAGTACTTGTGGACCATCACGGTTGTTCATTATGTGGTGGTAGATGCAGACCTCTTTTGAAGTAGTCCACATAGCAGAAATAAAGACCTCCCAGAACCAGAACCAGGACAGTCAGTTATGCCAGCAGAGCTTTATCCCAAGTTGGAAGATTTTCTGTGGAGAAACAAAGAACAAGATGACCTCTGACCTGCAGTCTAACTTCTCATATCAGGGTCTGGAAGGTGCCAGATACCAGGAGAAAACCTGGGAACACGTGGAGGAACACCTGAACCTTCTCCTCTATTCACCATCACCTCCACCTGATCATCTGAGGGAACCTGAATTTACAGCATGGTGACACAACGCTGCTGCTGGTTTTCCTTATAATCTCACCTCTGACTGGGGCAGAGGCAAGTGTTGGACTCACCTTTGACCCTCAGCTGAACTTGGTCCTCTGTTGTGTCTCATCACCGACGCTGCAGGTGTAGATGCCTTGGTCAGATGGCCGGGGTTTTCTCAGAGTCAGGCTGAAGTCTCCTGTGTCCAGAGCATCTGGGTCATTGATGTCCGTCTTCTGGAACCTTGATCCTGCCCGCTAAGGTCGTCTTCTTCCCGTCTCAGGTGGACAGATGTTGGACATCAGGAAGAACGTCCTGATAATGATACGGCATCAGGGTTGACTCCACCTCCTCTTACACCTCCACCAACCCAGCCAGGGCATGCTGGGAAACTGAGGACACACAGACAGGAGGTCTTAGATATGACTAGAACCCCCTGATCTTCATCGGGTTCTCGTATCATCTTCGTTTTGTCTACCAACCATCCTGTGACCTTCTGGCGTTTAATGCAGGTTGACTTGAACATCTTACTAGTTTGTTTTCTTAACTTATCTTGTTTTATTTCTCACCCTTGAACCACAGTGAGGAATAATGTCCACTCATGGAACAATGGAGAACCAAGAACCACTCCCCTCATCCCACCTCCATCCTTCTCCCCATCCGGATCCTCCTCCAGCAGCAGTCATTAAAATCCTGTCCTCGAACATCATCTTCATCGTTGCCCTCCTCTGGATCAACCTAACCCTTGCACACTGGTGCTCTTTGCCAGCCTTTCTCCTTCTGGTCCCACCCAACCTTTGGTGCCACCAGGGGACAGAGGTTCTGGACCTTGGTGCCATCTGCAGAACCCTTTTGGACTCTTGTTCCCTCCTTTATACCCAACGCTGTCCTTCCTCTGAGACATCATCTACAGGAACGTGTCCTCCATGCAGTCATCTTCAGACCTTCAGCACCTGCTTCTCTGCCAGGAGAGCTTTTTAGGTTCTCTTGAAGAACCTGAGAACCGAGCCTCTGCTCGTCCACCCCAAACATGGATCTGGGATCGTTTCTACCTTCTGACCCAACAGAACCAAGAAGAAAAGCAGCTCTGGTCTTCAGCACCAACGTGGAACCATGCCTGAGGGATCAACCCGGCTTTGCTCCAGTATCTCCTCACCATGGATCACCTTTAGTCTAGCTCCTATGTCAACACGTGGTTCGCTGCTGCTCAGGTAGGTCAGGTGACTGCAGAGGAGGCCGTTGATTGGTTCACAGTGTTCTGCTTGGACTGAGTGAGGTCAAAGGTTCTGTTTAACAAAAGCATCTGGTTCTGAAGAACATTTGATCCAGTAGAAGAACCCAGATGATCAGACCCGGTTCTGCTCCTTGTTTTATCTCCGGTTCAAGATGATTTTCTTACCTTACAGAAGAACCAAACCCAGCAGAAACATCTTCATGTCTCCTGCAGGTTCTGAACCGACTCTTCAGAACCTCAGCTCAGAACAAAGTCCTTCATGTCCTCAGATGACCGGGTCCGGTTCCAACGAAGCAGCCGTGGAATCTGAAGAAACGGGAAGATCAACTTTAGCTCAGACAACTGAACAACCAGCGCAGAGATTCTGACCCGGTTCTGTTCATTTAGAACTCGGTTATACTCTGAGCCAGCGCAGAGATTCTGACCCGGTTCTGTTCATTTAGAACTCGGTTATACTCTGAGCCAGCTCAGAGATTCTGACCCGGTTCTGTCCATTTAGAACTCGGTTATACTCTGACCCAGCTCAGAGATTCTGACCCGGTTCTGTCCATTTAGAACTCGGTTATACTCTGACCCAGCATGTAGATTCTGACCCGGTTCTGACCATATGTTACCGTATAAGGGTGTGGTGCTAAATGACGCTGTAAAAATTAAAAGTTCGGTCCAAATCAACCTGGAAGCCTCAGCAGAACCCAGGAAGGAACTTTAGTAAAAACTGGTTCTGATCTGGTTCTGGTTCTTTTTGGTTCTCCTCTCCACTGCTGTGTGAAAATGGTCTTTAGGTCCAACATCTAAAATTAATAAAAGTTCCATCCTGGTTCTGACTCTAAAGAGCCGGTCCAGAACCCGGTCCAATCTTCAGGTGACCCTCCCCCCTCTTTAGATGTCCCACCAACCAATCAGAGTCCTCCTCCTGATCTCAACAAATCAATATCAATAAAGTAAAGATCTGCTATTCTCTATTATGTATTAAAGTAGTTTAAATGCAGCTTCTCTATTGTTCCAGTTAAAGGTGAATTTTAAAGGTATTTCTAGTGAGTTTCATAATAAAGTTAATTTAAACACTTAATCGGGCTTTGAAGGAAACAAACAAATCGTTTTTATTCGTTCATTTTCGCGTCCTTAATTCCCACCCACTGATTGGTTCATTCATGACACTGGTTTTGGCCCCCTTATCTTGATTGGTCCGCTGAGCTCCGTGTTGTCCCGCCCCGCCTCCTGATTGGCTCGCATGGCTTAAAGCGTTCCCGTGTTGCGGCTCCAGCAGAGTCACCTTGTCTCGCCGCTACCGCTGCTGCTGTTGTGGGGAAAGAGCAGAGGAACCGTCCGGTCCAGAGCCAACAGCAGGGAGCGGGAATCTGAGCGGGACTCTGCGGCCACCGACCGACCGAACCGGGTCGACATGGCGGGGACAAAGCCGAAGACCTCTCCGAAGGCCATAAAGTTCCTGTTCGGAGGTCTGGCCGGGTAGGTGCCCCCTGCTAGCCGCAGTGCTAGCGGGCTAATGTCAGGGGTCAGAGGGCGAAGAGGAGGCTGGAGGAGCCGCTGTGCTGTCAGGGTCAGATTAAGGTTAATTATGGATTATTATTATTATCATCATCATGTTGATGATGAATTATGATCCTGCTGGTTTCTCAGAAGAAGCGGGACTGATCATGCTAGCTGCTAATGCTAGCTGTCAGGTAGGATGTTGTGATTAAACCTGAGCTGCTCTCTGATTGGTTCAGACTCCGGGGGGCAGAAAGAGCCCCCGTCAGCTGAGGTTCTGGAGCTGTGGACCGGTACCGGCAGAACCGGGCCTCTGGTCCTGGATGAAGACGTCTGCCGAGTCCCAGAGGAACCTGTAGGTCCAGAACCAGCTCTCCTCTACACCTGAAGCCCAGCAGAACCAGGGTCCGGTCGCCATGACGACTGATCTGGGCAGCCTTCAGACCTGGAGCCCAGAGAGGAACCCGCTCAGAACCAGAACCTCCTAGGAAGTCCTGGGCTGGTCCAGAAGGTTCTGCTCAGAGTTAGAGGAGCAGAACCCATCTGGGCTGATGATGTTCAGGACTGAACAGAACCGGGTCGGAACCAGGGCCTGGCCTGCAGCTGAGGGGAAGTCCAGAGAGGTTCTGCGGGGTTTCTGGTTCTGAAAGTCACGTGTGTTGAACAGAACATGTTTAAATGTTAGCCCCGCCCCCTGGTGGGAAACATGAGCTGCAAGCCGAGTTCTTTGGACCGGGTCAGAACCTTAACCTGCTGGTTCCAGGCTGTAGACAGAACTCTGTTCTAGTCTGGTCGGCGGTCCAGAACCACCTGAAGGTTCTGCTGCAGGTCCGATATAATCAGAGTTCAGGCTGAACTTTGACCTTCTGATAAGTTCTTCTCCTGAGCTGATCTGGGAGCAGAGTCCAAACTCTGGTTCTGGTGCACTGACCCGTCTCCTCTCTCCTGCAGCATGGGGGCGACCGTGTTATGGTTCTGGTTCTGGTCCACTGACCTGTCTCCTCTCTCCTGCAGCATGGGGGCGACCGTGTTCTGGTTCTGGTCCACTGACCCGTCTCCTCTCTCCTGCAGCATGGGGGTGACCGTGTTATGGTTCTGGTTCTGGTCCACTGACCCGTCTCCTCTCTCCTGCAGCATGGGGGTGACTGTGTTCTGGTTCTGGTTCTGGTCCACTGACCTGTCTCCTCTCTCCTGCAGCATGGGGGTGACCGTGTTATGGTTCTGGTTCTGGTCCACTGACCCGTCTCCTCTCTCCTGCAGCATGGGGGTGACCGTGTTATGGTTCTGGTTCTGGTCCACTGACCTGTCTCCTCTCTCCTGCAGCATGGGGGTGACCGTGTTATGGTTCTGGTTCTGGTCCACTGACCTGTCTCCTCTCTCCTGCAGCATGGGGGCGACCGTGTTCGTCCAGCCGTTGGACCTGGTGAAGAACCGGATGCAGCTGAGCGGTCAGGGGACCAAGGCCCGGGAGTACCGGACCAGCTTCCACGCCCTGTTCTCCATCCTGAAGAACGAAGGAGTCGGAGGCATCTATACCGGGTCGGTACCGCCAGAACTCCAGGTTCTGTCTCTAACCTTTCCTCCCCAGTCTGACCTCATCAGGCTCCACCCACATCTCCAGGTTCATCATAATAATAATAATAATAATAATAATAATAAACCCAAGGTCACCATCAGAGAAAACTAGTAATAATAATCAATGAATCAAATACTGAATAATAATAAAACGGACCAGAACCAGATTGTTCTGTTCTGTGATGGAGGCCCAAACGCCACCATTAGAGAATTAATGGTGATAATCAGTGAATCAGATGAACGAACTGAATAGTGAATCAGATGAACGAACTGATCCAGTATCAATAGTGAATCAGATGAACGAACTGATTCAGTATCAATAGTGAATCAGATGAACGAACTGATCCAGTATCAATAGTGAATCAGATGAACGAACTGATCCAGTATCAATAGTGAATCAGATGAACGAACTGATCCAGTATCAATAGTGAATCAGATGAACGAACTGATTCAGTATCAATAGTGAATCAGATGAACGAACTGATCCAGTATCAATAGTGAATCAGATGAACGAACTGATTCAGTATCAATAGTGAATCAGGTGAACGAACTGAATAGTGAATCAGATGAACGAACTGAACAGTATCAATAGTGAATCAGATGAACGAACTGATTCAGTATCAATAGTGAATCAGGTGAACGAACTGAATAGTGAATCAGATGAACGAACTGATCCAGTATCAATAGTGAATCAGATGAACGAACTGATTCAGTATCAATAGTGAATCAGGTGAACGAACTGATTCAGTATCAATAGTGAATCAGGTGAACGAACTGAATAGTGAATCAGATGAACGAACTGATCCAGTATCAATAGTGAATCAGATGAACGAACTGAACAGTTTCAATAGTGAATCAGATGAACGAACTGATCCAGTATCAATAGTGAATCAGATGAACGAACTGATTCAGTATCAATAGTGAATCAGGTGAACGAACTGAATAGTGAATCAGATGAACGAACTGATCCAGTATCAATAGTGAATCAGATGAACGAACTGATTCAGTATCGATACTGAATCAGTTCGTTCATCTGATTCACTATTGATACTGAATCAGTTCGTTCATCTGATTCACTATTAATAGTGAATCAGATGAACGAACTGATTCAGTATCAATAGTGAATCAGGTGAACGAACTGAATAGTGAATCAGATGAACGAACTGATTCAGTATCAATAGTGAATCAGATGAACGAACTGATCCAGTATCAATAGTGAATCAGATGAACGAACTGAACAGTTTCAATAGTGAATCAGATGAACGAACTGATCCGGTATTAATAGTGAATCAGATGAACGAACTGAACAGTTTCAATAGTGAATCAGATGAACGAACTGAACAGTTTCAATAGTGAATCAGATGAACGAACTGAAGCGATGTTCCCCCATCGTCTCCAGGCTGTCAGCAGGTCTCCTCCGTCAGGCCACCTACACCACCACCCGTCTGGGGATCTACACCATCCTGTTTGAGAAGATGACCGGGGCTGATGGACGCCCACCTAACTTCCTTATGAAGGTCAGACCACGCCCCCCTGCATCCTGGTTCTGGTTCTGGTTCTCAGGGTAACCCACCGCTCCCCCTGCAGGCTTTGATTGGGATGACAGCCGGCGCCACCGGAGCGTTTGTGGGGACGCCAGCAGAGGTCGCTCTGATCAGGATGACGGCTGACGGACGGTGAGAGGGGCTCTCTGATTGGCTGCTGCTGCTCTCAGGTGTGTGTCTGACCCAGGTGTGTGTGTGTGAGCAGACTCCCAGCTGACCAGAGGAGAGGATACACCAACGTCTTCAACGCTCTGGCTCGCATCACCAGAGAGGAGGGGCTCACCACGCTGTGGAGGGTCCGTGTCAAAGAACCAGGATGGGGGGGCGGGGCTTCTCTAGTCACATGACCTGACCTGTGACTGTGTTTCAGGGTTGTGTTCCCACCATGGCCCGGGCGGTGGTGGTCAACGCTGCTCAGCTGGCCTCCTACTCCCAGTCCAAGCAGGCGCTGCTGGACTCAGGTCCTCACCACACACACAGTAACACACTGTAACACAGTAACACACATAGTAACACACTGTAACACAGTAACACACACTGTAACACACACTGTAACACACACTGTAACACACACAGTAACACACTGTAACACAGTAACATGCACTGTAACACACACTGTAACACACACAGTAACACACTAACACAGTAACACACATAGTAACACACACAGTATCACACATAGTATCACACTGTAACACAGTAACACACATTGTAACACACTGTAACACACTGTAACACACTGTAACACAGTAACACACTGTAACACAGTAACGCACAGTGTGTTACAGTGTGTTACAGTGTGTTACAGTGTGTTACAGTGTGTGTTACTGTGTTACAGTGTGTTACAATGTGTGTTACACTGTGTTACTATGTGTGTTACTATGTTACAGTACACTGTAACACACATAGTAACACTAACACACTCAGCTGGCCTCCTACTCCCAGTCCAAGCAGGCGCTGCTGGACTCAGGTCCTCACCACACACACAGTAACACACTGTAACACTGTAACACACTGTAACACAGTAACACACTGTAACACACTGTAACACAGTAACACACATAGTAACACACTGTAACACAGTAACACACACAGTAACACACTAACACACTGTAACACGCATAGTAACATAGTAACACGCATAGTAACACTGTAACACACTGTAACACGCATAGTAACACACTGTAACACGCATAGTAACACACTGTAACACGCACTGTAACACGCACTGTAACACACACTGTAACACACACAGTAACACACTAACACAGTAACACACACAGTATCACACATAGTAACACAGTAACACACATAGTAACACACATAGTAACACAGCAACACACACAGTAACACACATAGTAACACACTAACACAGTAACACACATAGTAACACACATAGTAACACACACAGTATCACACATAGTAACACACACAGTATCACACATAGTAACACAGTAACACACATAGTAACACACTAACACAGTAACACACATAGTAACACACACAGTATCACACATAGTAACACAGTAACACACATAGTAACACACTAACACAGTAACACACATAGTAACACACATAGTAACACACATAGTAACACACATAGTAACACACACAGTATCACACATAGTAACACAGTATCACACATAGTAACACACACAGTATCACACATAGTAACACAGTAACACACATAGTAACACACATAGTAACACACATAGTAACACACACAGTATCACACATAGTAACACAGTAACACACATAGTAACACACACAGTATCACACATATTAACACAGTAACACACATAGTAACACACATAGTAACACACATAGTAACACACATAGTAACACACATAGTAACACACACAGTATCACACATAGTAACACAGTAACACACATAGTAACACACATAGTAACACACACAGTATCACACATAGTAACACAGTAACACACATAGTAACACACACAGTATCACACATAGTAACACAGTAACACACATAGTAACACACATAGTAACACACATAGTAACACACACAGTATCACACATAGTAACACACATAGTAACACACATAGTAACACACACAGTATCACACATAGTAACACAGTAACACACATAGTAACACACACAGTATCACACATAGTAACACACACAGTATCACACATAGTAACACACATAGTAACACACATAGTAACACACATAGTAACACACATAGTAACACACATAGTAACACACATAGTATCACACATAGTAACACACATAGTAACACACACAGTATCACACATAGTAACACACACAGTATCACACATAGTAACACAGTAACACACATAGTAACACACATAGTAACACACATAGTAACACACATAGTAACACACACAGTATCACACATAGTAACACAGTAACACACATAGTAACACACACAGTATCACACATAGTAACACAGTAACACACATAGTAACACACACAGTATCACACATAGTAACACAGTAACACACATAGTAACACACATAGTAACACACACAGTATCACACATAGTAACACACACAGTATCACACATAGTAACACAGTAACACACATAGTAACACACATAGTATCACACACAGTATCACACATAGTAACACACATAGTAACACAGTAACACACATAGTAACACACATAGTAACACACACAGTATCACACATAGTAACACAGTAACACACATAGTAACACACATAGTAACACACACAGTATCACACATAGTAACACACACAGTATCACACATAGTAACACAGTAACACACACAGTATCACACATAGTAACACAGTAACACACATAGTAACACACATAGTAACACACATAGTAACACACATAGTAACACACACAGTATCACACATAGTAACACAGTAACACACATAGTAACACACACAGTATCACACATAGTAACACAGTAACACACATAGTAACACACACAGTAACACACACAGTATCACACATAGTAACACACACAGTATCACACATAGTAACACAGTAACACACACAGTATCACACATAGTAACACAGTAACACACATAGTAACACACATAGTAACACACATAGTAACACACATAGTAACACACACAGTATCACACATAGTAACACAGTAACACACATAGTAACACACACAGTATCACACATAGTAACACAGTAACACACATAGTAACACACACAGTATCACACATAGTAACACAGTAACACACATAGTAACACACACAGTAACACACATAGTAACACAGTAACACACATAGTAACACACACAGTATCACACATAGTAACACAGTAACACACGTAGTAACACACATAGTAACACACACAGTAACACACATAGTAACACACATAGTATCACACATAGTAACACAGTAACACACACAGTAACACACATAGTAACACACATAGTATCACACACAGTATCACACATAGTAACACACATAGTAACACACACAGTAACACACACAGTATCACACATAGTAACACACATAGTAACACACATAGTAACACACATAGTAACACACATAGTAACACACATAGTAACACACACAGTATCACACATAGTAACACAGTATCACACATAGTAACACACACAGTATCACACACAGTATCACACATAGTAACACACACAGTATCACACATAGTAACACAGTAACACACAGTAACACACAGTAACGTTCATTAACAAGCGTGCGGTCTGATTGTGTGTGTGTCTCTGATTGTGCGTCTCTGATTGATTGTGTGTGTGTCTCTGATTGATTGATTGTGTGTGTCTCTGATTGTGCGTCTCTGATTGATTGTGTGTGTGTCTCTGATTGATTGATTGTGTGTGTCTCTGATTGATTGTGTGTCTCTGTGTCCAGGCTACTTCGGGGACGACATTTTGTGCCACTTCTGCGCCAGCATGATCAGCGGTCTGGTTACCACGGCAGCATCGATGCCCGTGGACATCGTGAAGACCAGGTGAGGTTCTGCTGTCTGAGTCTACAGCGGGTCGGGATGTTCTGTAATGTGGGCCTCTGGTTCTGTCTGGGCTCTCTAGCCTAGAACCTGCTGGAGCAAACCGCTGAATGGTTCTGTTCTGTTCCAGGATCCAGAACATGAGGATGATCGACGGGAAACCCGAGTACAAGAACGGCTTGGTGAGTTATTAGAACCAGAACCAGAGGTTGACGGTTCTGGTTGTTACCGGGTCGGCCTCCTCGAGCTGTAGCTGGGCTGTTCGTCCACTAGATGGCAGCAGACGCCCTGCTGCTGTTGCTGCCTGGTTCTGATCCAACCCGTGTGTGTGTGTCCATCAGGACGTGCTGATGCGGGTCGTGGGGAAGGAGGGCTTCTTCTCCCTGTGGAAGGGCTTCACGCCGTACTACGCCCGCCTCGGACCGCACACCGTCCTCACCTTCATCTTCCTGGAGCAGATGAACCGCCTCTACAAGACCTACGTGCTGGACCGCTAACACACACCAAGACACACTCTGAGGAGGAAGAAGAAGAAGAGGACGGCGGCTTCAGGGCGTCTGCAGGAGTTAAAGGAACTATTCTAGTATAGTGTTACTATCCAACTATTTCTGCTGCTGTAAAATTAAAACTGACCTGAAGAGAAGCTGACAGACACACACTCACACACACAGATGGTTAAAGTTCTCTGGTTTAAACAGCTGCAGGCATCAAAGTCTCTCATTAACCTTTGACCCCTCTCTCCTATCATGGTATCACCTGGTTGTCATGGCTACCCAGTGAGAAATAAACCGTTTCTAGCCTCAGGTGTTTGTCTGCTTTACTTCTCTACTATGACTTCTGCATCGTTGACCCGTCTGGAGAGGTTCTGGTTCTTAAACCGGATCGGAGCGGCTGGTCGTTGGGTTAAACTGTTGGATCATGAACAGTCCAGCAGGGGGCAGCAGATCACCCTGAGACGGATCAGAACCTGTCAGAACTTTCCACAGAATTTATGGGGCAGAAATGAGCAGAACCAGGTCCAATAGAACCTCTCTGATGGATTCTGAGGGGTCCAGTACCCCTGGAGACGTGAGGACAGGAGGTTCTGGATGCTAGAAGTTCTGCCTTTGAACCGGAACCAGACGGTAGGTTCTGTGTTTGGTTCCGCTGGACCCGGCACCCTGTTTATGGTCCTGGTATCAAACGGAACCGGGCCTAAAGCCTACCAGCTGCGTCAGAGGTTCTGGGTCGGATCCGTTTCCTGAAATGGTTCTGCAGTTGGGATGTAAGAAAATGTCAATCTAATGGGATATTCTAAAGCAATAGAAGACCCAGCAGGTCTCCCCGCTGCAGACTGGATCAGAACCTGCCTTCCTGACCTGGGCCGGTCCCAATCCAGTAGAACAGAACACTGGTTCTGAAGCTAGAACCTCCTCGATCATCAGTCGTTGCCACCGGGCTCCAGAACCACGGAACAGTTTTCAGGTTCTTGAGATATTCAAATGAAAGTACAGGTGCATTTCCACTATCGGACCTTCTCTGTGTGCTGCCTGTCTCCGCTTCATCGGGACGACGGCGCCCTTTTCAGGAACCTGCCAGTATGTACTGGGAATGGCCGAATGGAGTCGCTGGGAGTTGTTTTTAGGTCGCGCTGATTGGAGGGAAATGAGCAGACGTCACCAAACAACCAGCTTTGTATAAATAAGAGTTGCTGGTGAAGCAGTTTATTACAGAAGAACAGCAACAAGCTGCTTATTCCACGTCTATCACTCATTATTTCTGCTGCTCTGGGCGCCTTTTGGCTCTCATCAGTGACGCTGCTCGCTGCTGAAACAGTCGTGATGCGCGGACGTCTTTAGCTGATTCCTTGAGGGGATTTACACCGTCAACAAAAATATCTGGTCAAATGACCCAGTAGGTCCCATAGTGGGAACACACCTAGTGTTTTATTGTAGTGTAAGTAGGAATATTGTCCAGGTCAGCTCCTTGGTGGTTCCTCCACCCTTGGGTCTTCTTCACTAAAGGAGTTTGTGCTGCTGAGGATCTGTAGAACCTCTTTGAAGGAAACTGTTTGAAGGAGGTGATGAGGCCTCCTTCAGAACCTAAAGGCGATGAGGTTTTAATATTCTCTGGTCTGGTCACTGCTGGGCCAGAACATCTCAACCAGAAGAACACCAGGTCCAGATCCACAGAACCATCTCTAAGATTCTGGACTCCAGAGAACCTCAGTCAGAACCATGATCCTTGGAAAACACCTGGACCAGTGGAGAACCTGACCTTCCAGAATTACTCCAGGAGCTCATCAACGACTCATCCAGGAGGTCCAGAAGAACCCAGAACAGTGAGGATCTGGGCTCCTTCAGGACCAGGAGGATCTTTATTGCCATTTGTTACCATCCACTTGGTCTGAGTACAGCGGGATTCTTGTGCAGAGCTTAGAGTCCAGACAGAAGAGCTAAAACATCCCATGTTTCCATGCCGTAAGAGAAACTACTATCTAGAAATTACTATCGGAGTCTGGCCTTGTACTAATCAGACTAACGCTTACAGATAATGCGGTTAAAAGCTGAATTTCTCTGCATGTAACCTCCAACCTCGGCTTAGTCGAGCTGTTAGCAGGCTGGCCACTCCCCCTTCAGGAAGTGATGCGACCGAATAAAAACGACAAGTGTAACACAGTCCAATAGTTGGCCTACAGGTTTTACTAACTGTTCAGTGCTGCTGCACCGTTGTCCATTTCTTCTCTCATTGTTCATCTCCCACCTGGCGCATGGCGCCACCTAGTGTCACGGAATCAAACACACTTCATTCAATAGTTGGATTTTCTGAGTGACATGTAAACTGGGATAAAGACTCCATTGTGGTTAAAGAATTACCTCGATTTTAGATGTTCATGTAAACACACAGAGTAAGAATGAAGATCAAACACTAAATCGAACAGCTGGTGGATCATTATATGTTCTATAATAAATGTACTCCTGGGTTCGGTTGTATTGCGCTGAGAATAAGGTAGACTAATGCTAGACGACACTAGGATGTGTCAGTGTTACTGGGAGGTTTTCCTGTGTAGCTGCCATCGCTCTGACTGTGTGAAGGTAGAAGCTGATGTGAAGCGGGTTGGCTGTGATCACGCCGTCAGCTCTGCTGCGTCTCAGACTGTCTGAGGAAGACGACACCTGGTCATGTTTTTGGGCTTTCTTCTTGCAGCGTGCGGTGTGAACAGTTTCCATCCCGCCCTCTTGATGACCTTCTGGAGAGCCTCCATCTCTGCCTGGGTGGTGCTGCCATGCCAGACCGTGAGGCCAGCAGTAAGGATGCTCTCCACCAGTCCTCTGTAGCCCTGGGATTGGGGGCGACTGCTCATTCCTGCTTTTTGTTTTTTACCCTGACTATGGTGTTCTCTGTCCAGATCGAGGTGGATGTCATGTGAAGGCCAAGGAGGTTGTGGCTCTCTTCACCTCTGTCCTGTTGATGTGGGGGGACTGCGGTAGGCGGAGGTTCTTCTGAAGTTAACTCAGGTTTTGTCTATGTTTCTGACCAGTTCCCCGTAGGCTGACGCGTCTTCATCCTTTATCAGGCTCAGGATCATCGTGCCGTCAGCGTACTTCGTAAGGTGTTGTCCTGGGTGGCTGTTCAGTCGTGGGTGTTTAGGGGCCGAGGCAGCAGCCCTGTGGGGTTCCTGTGCGGACAGTGAGCCTAGAGGAGATCCTGCCTCCCATCCTCACCAGCTGTGGTCTGTTTGGGAGGAAGTCCAGTTCTGGCTATGCAGTCATGGGATATCATGACTGCATAGCCAGAACTGTGAGGCCCACTGGCCTGAAGTCATGCAAGGTGGATGTCTGGTTTTTTGGGGACGGGGATGATGGAGGCTTTGGATGTGCTGAACTGCTTCCTTTAGGGCCTGATTGGAGATGTCTGTGTACACACCAGCTAGCTGTTCAGTGCAGGAGCCCTTGGTGAAACTCTGCCTTGTGGGGTTACCTAGCGCTAGGTGTCACTTAAAGAACAATTCAATTCAGTTTATTTATATAGCGCCAATTCACAACAGATGTCATCTCAAGGCTCTTAACAAGAAGTTATTTCAACATTTATACAAACATTCCAATCAGTTAAAAAGTTTCCTATCTAAGGAATCCCAGCAGATTGCGTCAGTCATTGGCGTGAGGTTGGGCCCCGTTGATGCAGACTTTCCAACCACAGCAATCCTTCAGCAATCCCTCATACTGAGCAAGCATGTGGCGACGGTGGAGAGGAAAAACTCCCCTTTAACAGGAAGAAACCTCCAACAGAACCAGGCTCAGTAGGAGCGGCCATCTGCCACGACCGTCTGGGGGTTTGAGAAGACAGAGCAGAAACACAGAAGGAACAGAAGATCTGATATAAGAGAACTTTCTATGTTACAGAAAGTAAAAAGTTGATAACAGGACACAGTGGATGTTCAGTTACTGGGAGGATCATCCCAGTCGATGCCCCCCGTCCAACAGGGCATTGCAGCCAAGCAGGATACCAGACCAGGTATATCTTCTATGGAGAGAAAAACACTGAGAGAAAACAAAGTTAACAGTCGAAATAACAGAATGTACTGTAATACAACTGGAGAGTAGTAGGAGAGAAAAGTAGCAGAGTGAAGAAAAGTGGTAAGTCTGTCCTCCAGCAGTCTAAGCCTATAGCAGCATAACTACAGAGATAGCTCAGGATGACCTTAGCCACTCTAACTATAAGCTTTATCAAAAAGGAAAGTTTTAAGCCTGGCCTTAAAAGTAAACAGAGTGTCTGCCTCACGGACTAAAGCTGGGAGCTGGTTCCACAGGAGAGGAGCCTGATAACTAAAAGATCTGCCTCCCATTCTACTTTTAGAGATCCTAGGAACTACAAGTAAACCTGCAGTCTGAGAGCGAAGGGCTCTGTTAGGAACATATGGACCAATCAGATCTCTGATGTATGATGGAGCTGATTATTATGGGCTTTATATGTAAGAAGAAGGATCTTAGATTCTATTCTGAATTTAACAGGGAGCCAATGAAGGGAAGCTAAAACAGGAGAAATGTGATCTCTCTTTTTAATATTAATCAGAACTCTTGCTGCCGCATTTTGGATCAACTGAAGGCTTTTAATGGCATTTTGTGGACTTCCTGATAGTAAAGAATTACAGTAGTCCAGCCTTGAGGTAACAAATGCATGGACTAGTTTCTCAGCATCACTCCTGGACAGGATGTTTCTAATTTTAGCAATATTCCGGAGGTGAAAGAAAGAAATCCTAGAAACCTGTTTAATATGGGATTTAAATGTCAAGTCTTGGTCAAAAATAACGCCGAGGTTCTTTACGTTATTACTGGGGGCCAATTTAATGCCATCCAGATGAAGTGATTGACTAATCAGTTTCTGTTTAAGAACTTCTGGTCCAAAGACAGCAACTTCTGTCTTGTCAGAATTTAAAAGCAAAAAGTTTAGATTCATCCATGTTTTTATGTCTTCCAGACATGCCTGTAATCTACCTAACTGACTGGGTTCATCAGGATTTATGGATAAATATAGTTGTGTATCATCTGCACAGCTGTGGAAATTTATCCCATGCTGTCTAATGATTCTACCAATTGGGAGCATATATATGGTGAAAAGAATTGGTCCAAGCACAGAACCCTGTGGAACTCCACAAGTAACCCTTGAGAGTGAAGAAGATTTATCATTTAGATGAACAAACTGGAATCTATCAGACAAATATGATTTAAACCAGCCTAGTGCTGTTCCTTTGATCCCTGCAACATGATCAAGCCTTTCTAAGAGAATATTATGATCGACTGTGTCAAAAGCAGCACTGAGATCTAACAAAACCAGAACAGACACCAGTCCATTATCTGAGGCCATGAGAATATCATTAGTAACCTTCACCAGTGCTGTTTCAGTGCTATGATGAGCTCTAAAACCTGACTGAAACTCTTCAAACAGCTCGTTACTGTTTAGATGCTCACAGACTTGATTAGCAACTATTTTCTCAAGGACTTTGGATAAGAAAGGAAGGTTAGATATAGGTCTGTAATTCACTAAGTCATCTTGATCAAGGGAAGGTTTCTTGAGTAAAGGTTTAATTACAGCTATTTTAAATTCCTGTGGTACGTATCCGTTTACTAAGGATAGATTCATCATATCCAAAATGGGGCCAGGAACCAAATGGAACACTTCTTTAAATAATTTGGTTGGGATTGGGTCCAACATACAAGTTGAAGGTTTAGATGAGGCTAATATTTTAGATAATTCTGAAAACTCGACTGAATCAAAACAGCCTAAGCACAGAGTCTTCTGGGTCACAGGTGAGTTTGGTGCGGCTGTCTGTGTTGAGCTGGTTGAATTTTGTGTAGAAGGTAGTCAGGCGGTCCGGTAGGATGGTATCTCTGGTTTCGGTGCTGGTTGTGGTTTTCTTGTTTGTAACGGCTCCGATGCTCTGCCAGGTGCTACGTGCGTCGTTGCCCATGTAGAGGCTCTCCAGTTTGTTTTGGAGTATGCCCTTTTTGCTGCTCTGATGGTCCTTCGCAGCTCGTACCGTGCCCACTTACATGCCACCTTGGCCTGAGTTTCATGCGAATGTTAGCATTGGACCAGGGGTTTTGGACGGATCTGGTGGGAAAGCAGATGGAGGAGCATCAGCTGATATAGTCACTGCCAGTGTCTGCAGTCGTGGATGTTTCAGGTAGCTTTTATAAAAACATTCACATCAGCGGTTCCAAGTTTTCCAGTGTTAACGTCGGTGGTTTCAGGTTTTCCAGTTTTAACTTCTGTGGTTTCAGGTTTTCCAGTATTACCATCTGTGGTTTCAGGTTTTCCAGTGTTAACGTCTGTGGTTTCAGGTTTTCCAGTGTTACCGTCTGTGGTTTCAGGTTTTCCAGTGTTACCATCTGTGGTTTCAGGTTTTCCAGTGTTAACGTCTGTGGTTTCAGGTTTTCCAGTGTTAACGTCAGTGGTTTCAGGTTTTCCAGTGTTCATATAGGTGGTTTCAGGTTTTCCAGTGTTCATATAGGTGGTTTCAGGTTTTCCAGTGTTAACGTCAGCAGTTTCAGGTTTTCCAGTGTTACCGTCAGCGGTTTCAGGTTTTCAGTGTTCACGTCAGTGGTTTCAGGTTTTCCAGTGTTCACGTCGGTGGTTTCAGGTTTTCCAGTGTTCACGTCGGTGGTTTCAGGTTTTCCAGTGTTCACGTCGGTGGTTTCAGGTTTTCCAGTGTTCACGTCAGTGGTTTCAGGTTTTCCAGTTTTAACTTCTGTGGTTTCAGGTTTTCCAGTTTTAACTTTTGTGGTTTCAGGTTTTCCAGTTTTAACTTCTGTGGTTTCAGGTTTTCCAGTATTACCATCTGTGGTTTCAGGTTTTCCAGTGTTAACGTCTGTGGTTTCAGGTTTTCCAGTGTTACCGTCTGTGGTTTCAGGTTTTCCAGTGTTACCATCTGTGGTTTCAGGTTTTCCAGTGTTACCATCTGTGGTTTCAGGTTTTCCAGTGTTAACGTCAGTGGTTTCAGGTTTTCCAGTGTTTATATAGGTGGTTTCAGGTTTTCCAGTGTTACCATCTGTGGTTTCAGGTTTTCCAGTGTTAACGTCAGTGGTTTCAGGTTTTCCAGTGTTCATATAGGTGGTTTCAGGTTTTCCAGTGTTAACGTCAGTGGTTACAGGTTTTCAGTGTTCACGTCAGTGGTTTCAGGTTTTCCAGTGTTCATATAGGTGGTTTCAGGTTTTCCAGTGTTCATATAGGTGGTTTCAGGTTTTCCAGTGTTTATATAGGTGGTTTCAGGTTTTCCAGTGTTAACGTCAGTGGTTACAGGTTTTCAGTGTTCACGTCAGTGGTTTCAGGTTTTCCAGTGTTAACGTCAGTGGTTACAGGTTTTCAGTGTTCACGTCAGTGGTTTCAGGTTTTCCAGTGTTCATATAGGTGGTTTCAGGTTTTCCAGTGTTTATATAGGTGGTTTCAGGTTTTCCAGTGTTCATATAGGCGGTTTCAGGTTTTCCAGTGTTACCGTCAGTGGTTTCAGGTTTTCCAGTGTTCATATAGGCGGTTTCAGGTTTTCCAGTGTTCATATAGGTGGTTTCAGGTTTTCCAGTGTTAACGTCTGTGGTTACAGGTTTTCAGTGTTCACGTCAGTGGTTTCAGGTTTTCCAGTGTTCATATAGGTGGTTTCAGGTTTTCCAGTGTTAACGTCAGTGGTTACAGGTTTTCAGTGTTCACGTCAGTGGTTTCAGGTTTTCCAGTGTTCATATAGGTGGTTTCAGGTTTTCCAGTGTTCATATAGGTGGTTTCAGGTTTTCCAGTGTTTATATAGGTGGTTTCAGGTTTTCCAGTGTTAACGTCAGTGGTTTCAGGTTTTCCAGTGTTTATATAGGTGGTTTCAGGTTTTCCAGTGTTCATGTAGGTGGTTTCAGGTTTTCAGTGTTCACGTCAGTGGTTTCAGGTTTTCCAGTGTTTATATAGGTGGTTTCAGGTTTTCCAGTGTTAACGTCAGTGGTTACAGGTTTTCAGTGTTCACGTCAGTGGTTTCAGGTTTTCCAGTGTTAACGTCAGTGGTTTCAGGTTTTCCAGTGTTCATATAGGTGGTTTCAGGTTTTCCAGTGTTCATATAGGTGGTTTCAGGTTTTCCAGTGTTTATATAGGTGGTTTCAGGTTTTCCAGTGTTCATATAGGTGGTTTCAGGTTTTCCAGTGTTAACGTCAGTGGTTTCAGGTTTTCCAGTGTTCATATAGGTGGTTTCAGGTTTTCAGTGTTCACTTCTGCAGTTTCAGGTTTTCCAGTGTTACCGTCAGTGGTTTCAGGTTTTCCAGTGTTCATATGGGCGGTTTCAGGTTTTCCAGTGTTTATATAGGTGGTTTCAGGTTTTCCAGTGTTAACGTCAGTGGTTACAGGTTTTCAGTGTTCACGTCAGTGGTTTCAGGTTTTCCAGTGTTCATATAGGTGGTTTCAGGTTTTCCAGTGTTTATATAGGTGGTTTCAGGTTTTCCAGTGTTAACGTCAGTGGTTACAGGTTTTCAGTGTTCACGTCAGTGGTTTCAGGTTTTCCAGTGTTTATATAGGTGGTTTCAGGTTTTCCAGTGTTCATGTAGGTGGTTTCAGGTTTTCAGTGTTCACGTCAGTGGTTTCAGGTTTTCCAGTGTTCATATAGGTGGTTTCAAGTTTTCCAGTGTTCATATAGGTGGTTTCAGGTTTTCCAGTGTTCATATAGGTGGTTTCAGGTTTTCCAGTGTTTATATAGGTGGTTTCAGGTTTTCCAGTGTTCATATAGGTGGTTTCAGGTTTTCCAGTGTTAACGTCAGTGGTTTCAGGTTTTCCAGTGTTCATATAGGTGGTTTCAGGTTTTCCAGTGTTAACGTCAGTGGTTTCAGGTTTTCCAGTGTTCATATAGGTGGTTTCAGGTTTTCCAGTGTTAACGTCAGCAGTTTCAGGTTTTCCAGTGTTACCGTCAGCGGTTTCAGGTTTTCAGTGTTCACGTCAGTGGTTTCAGGTTTTCCAGTGTTCACGTCAGTGGTTACAGGTTTTCAGTGTTAACGTCAGTGGTTACAGGTTTTCAGTGTTAACGTCAGTGGTTACAGGTTTTCCAGTGTTCATATAGGTGGTTTCAGGTTTTCCAGTGTTCATATAGCTGGTTTCAGGTTTTCCAGTGTTCATATAGGTGGTTTCAGGTTTTCCAGTGTTAACGTCAGCAGTTTCAGGTTTTCCAGTGTTACCGTCAGCGGTTTCAGGTTTTCAGTGTTCACGTCAGTGGTTTCAGGTTTTCCAGTGTTCACGTCGGTGGTTTCAGGTTTTCCAGTGTTCACGTCAGTGGTTTCAGGTTTTCCAGTTTTAACTTCTGTGGTTTCAGGTTTTCCAGTTTTAACTTCTGTGGTTTCAGGTTTTCCAGTTTTAACTTCTGTGGTTTCAGGTTTTCCAGTATTACCATCTGTGGTTTCAGGTTTTCCAGTGTTAACGTCTGTGGTTTCAGGTTTTCCAGTGTTACCGTCTGTGGTTTCAGGTTTTCCAGTGTTACCATCTGTGGTTTCAGGTTTTCCAGTGTTAACGTCAGTGGTTTCAGGTTTTCCAGTGTTCATATAGGTGGTTTCAGGTTTTCCAGTGTTAACGTCTGTGGTTACAGGTTTTCAGTGTTCACGTCAGTGGTTTCAGGTTTTCCAGTGTTCATATAGGTGGTTTCAGGTTTTCCAGTGTTAACATCAGTGGTTACAGGTTTTCATTGTTCACGTCAGTGGTTTCAGGTTTTCCAGTTTTCATGTCAGTGGTTTCAGGTTTTCAGTGTTCACGTCAGTGGTTTCAGGTTTTCCAGTGTTCATATAGGTGGTTTCAGGTTTTCCAGTGTTCATATAGGTGGTTTCAGGTTTTCCAGTGTTCATATAGGTGGTTTCAGGTTTTCCAGTGTTAACGTCAGTGGTTTCAGGTTTTCCAGTGTTCATATAGGTGGTTTCAGGTTTTCAGTGTTCACTTCTGCAGTTTCAGGTTTTCCAGTGTTACCGTCAGTGGTTTCAGGTTTTCCAGTGTTCATATAGGTGGTTTCAGGTTTTCCAGTATTAACGTCTGTGGTTACAGGTTTTCAGTGTTCACGTCAGTGGTTTCAGGTTTTCCAGTGTTCATATAGGTGGTTTCAGGTTTTCCAGTGTTTATATAGGTGGTTTCAGGTTTTCCAGTGTTAACGTCAGTGGTTACAGGTTTTCAGTGTTCACGTCAGTGGTTTCAGGTTTTCCAGTGTTCATATAGGTGGTTTCAGGTTTTCCAGTGTTCATATAGGTGGTTTCAGGTTTTCCAGTGTTTATATAGGTGGTTTCAGGTTTTCCAGTGTTAACGTCAGTGGTTACAGGTTTTCAGTGTTCACGTCAGTGGTTTCAGGTTTTCCAGTGTTAACGTCAGTGGTTACAGGTTTTCAGTGTTCACGTCAGTGGTTTCAGGTTTTCCAGTGTTCATATAGGTGGTTTCAGGTTTTCCAGTGTTCATATAGGTGGTTTCAGGTTTTCCAGTGTTAACGTCAGTGGTTTCAGGTTTTCCAGTGTTCATATAGGTGGTTTCAGGTTTTCAGTGTTCACTTCTGCAGTTTCAGGTTTTCCAGTGTTACCGTCAGTGGTTTCAGGTTTTCCAGTGTTCATATAGGTGGTTTCAGGTTTTTCAGTGTTAACGTCAGTGGTTACAGGTTTTCAGTGTTCACGTCAGTGGTTTCAGGTTTTCCAGTGTTCATATAGGTGGTTTCAGGTTTTCCAGTGTTCATATAGGTGGTTACAGGTTTTCCAGTGTTAACGTCAGTGGTTTCAGGTTTTACAGTGTTCATATAGGTGGTTTCAGGTTTTCCCGTGTTCATATAGGTGGTTTCAGGTTTTCCAGTGTTTATATAGGTGGCTTCAGGTTTTCCAGTGCACGTTCAGACCAGGTGTATACATCTGTCCTTGTGACTGGGGCGGCTTTTAACTGATGGGTGTCGGTAGGTTTTAGAAGAATTGCCACATGATCAGATTTTCCTGAGTGCGGTTTGGGTTCAGCGGTTTACGCCTTCCTCATGTTGCAGTGATCCAGATTGTTGTTTCCCCTGGTGGGAACGTTAATGTACTGTTAAAGCTTTGGTCTGTCTGCATTTTTGGAAGTTGCAGTGGTTAAAGTCTTTAAGATGATCAGGACACAGTCTGGATATGAGTTTATTATTCATGAGGTGCAGTTGGTTTAAAACAGCGCCCTCTTTGGCTGAGGGAGGAACGTACTAAACATTGTAATGCAGTTCTCTGGGTAAATTAAACGTTCTGCACTTTACAGTCAGATATTAAACGTCCATGGAGCACATGATGGAACCATGAGTTCTGGTCTGCAGCAGAAGGTCCCACCATCGGCTGGTGACCAAAAGCTCAACAACATTTGGGTTCTGATCCAAAACTCTCCAGCAAGTCCCCTTCATAGAAGGTTCTGGAGTGGCCTAGTCAAAGTCTGGATCAGATGCTGCAGGCTGGAGACCCTCCAGTACGTCTGAACTGCATCACTTCAGCAGAGCAGAGAGGGTCAAAGGTCATCCTCAGAGACTAACACCTAGGGCCCTTCATCTGCTCTTCCTCCTGCTGACATCACACCCAGCAGGTTCTGATTGGACCGTTTGATCCCCGAGACAGGAAGTGGGCGGGTCCTTTACGGAAACCAGTTTCCCTTAAAAAAGCATCACGTGTGATTGGTTGACGCTCTCTGAGGTGTTGACCTGTTAAAACTGAGGGTGTTTGTTCATCATATAAACTCTCACACTTCTCTCTGCTCTGCCATATAAGGACACACACACACATTCCTGTCTGACTGTCATAGTGAGGACATTCATTTACTTCCAGTTATTCTAGTGACTTTATTCTGATTAGCCAGAAAGTTTTCCTAAAACTTAATTCACACCAAACCTCTAAAACCAACCAGGCAGAATGTCCTCACTTTGTATGAAACGGTCCTCAGAGTGGATGCTAAACACACACACACACACGCACGTCTTGCTATACTTGTGTGGACATTGTATTGACTTCCATTGATTTTACTATGCCTAACCCAGACACTTTCCCTAAACCTAACCATTACTGATACATGCCTAACCCTAACCTTAACCTAAACCTAACTAATAGAGTTTAATAGCTAGTTAAACATTGTGGGGACCAGGCAAAACAAACTACAGATGTCCACACAAGGCTGGTGGGCTGTCAAAGCTTGGTCCTCACAAGTATAGCTATACATGTACACACACACACACACCCAGAGCTGACAGTATGAAGCTGCAGTATAATGAGATTGACACCACTTCCTCTCCACTCGCTTCTTTCAGCTTGACTCAGAAACAGGTTCACCGTTATAGAGGAAGTGTGTGTCTCTGTGTGTTTGTGTGAGGGAGACTTTCATCTCCTCTGCAGGTTCTGCTTTCAGCTCCATAAATGGAAACTGCTGCTCTGATGTGTGAGCTGAGGAAGTTCTGCCGTTTGACGCTGTTCAGACACTTTAGTGAAGGTTTGGCCTGAGGAGAACCTGAAGGTTCTGGTCCCATCAGACGGAGAACGTGGCCTCGGGGCATGAATACTGCAGCTTGTATAAAGTCATGAGTCAGAGCTGCCACACCTCTGATTGTAGCTGCACAGCAGATACCTGCGGGGTCAGAGGTCACGCCGTCGTGGTTCTCCAGAGGTCGGGTCTGCAGAGCTGCAGAACTTCTCAGAGATCTGCTCCATGAACTTCTCTCTGAGCTCCTTCACAGGATCCTGATGGAAGACACTGAATCAGTCTCAGAACCGCTCGGCGCCATAAACCGGGCCGTCCCGGGTCAGAGACTGGTTCTGTTTGTTTGCATTTGGTGCTGCAGTGTTTGAGTCTGACTTTGTGAACACGGTGCTGAGAGCACAGGTCCGAACTGGCTCAGGAATGTGTGCGAGGGCTAATCTGAGGAATGCAGTGTGTGATCTCTATCTCGTCTCTGCAGCACCTCTCAACATTCTGAGAATTACCCCTCTACCCAGAACTACGTTTCCCAGAATGCAGTGGGGCAGGGTGGAGTTCACATGTTCTGCAGCGAAGCGGTGAGAACGACCCAACCAGACAGAAGCTCAGAACCGACCATGAAAGGTTCTGGTGGAAACGTGAAGGAAACATCTAGAAAACAGGCAGAACTTCATCCCCCAGCCCAAGGTTCTGGTGTTCTGGACCGGTTCTCTCGTCTTCATCAGCTCTGGGGTGCTGATGTGAACTGAAACGGGTCGGGAGGAAGTGGTTTGTGTTGAGACAACAGTTTCTTTGCAGCTTCCTGCTGAGTCTGGGCTCGGCTTCTCATGACCCGATTCTCTATAGAACAACGGGCTGATCCAGAACCAATCCAGAACTGATCCTAAACTTATCTTAAACTGATCCAGAACCAACCCAAACCAATCCAGAACTTATCCTAAACTGATCTAGAACCTTCTCTAGGTTATATCTAGGCCGAATCTAGACCTGCTCCAGACTTGATGCAGAACTTATCTAGACCAAATCCAGACCTGATGTAGACCCAATCTAAACCTGATCCAGACCCAACCCAGAACCAACCCAGAACTGATCCAGAACTGATCCAAAACCTTCTCCATCAATCAATAAATCAAATTTCAATCAAATTTAGGCCTGGTCCAGACTTGATGTAGACCCAATCTAGACTTGATCCAGACTTAATGTAGACCTAATCTAGACCTGATGTAGACCTAATCTAGACCTGATCCAAACCCAATCTAGACCTGATCCAGACTTGATGTAGACCCAATCTAGACCTGATGTAGACCCAATCTAGACCTGATGTAGACCCAATGTAGACCTGATCCAAACCCAATCTAGACCTGATCCAGACTTGATGTAGACCTAATCTAGACCTGATGTAGACCTAATCTAGACCTGATCCAAACCCAATCTAGACCTGATCCAGACTTGATGTAGACCTAATCTAGACCTGATGTAGACCCAAGGTAGACCTGATCCAAACCCAATCTAGACCTGATCCAGACTTGATGTAGACCTGATCTGCTCTGCCTTCTCAAACCCCCAGACGGTCGTGGCAGATGGCCGCTCCTACTGAGCCTGGTTCTGTTGGAGGTTTCTTCCTGTTAAAGGGGAGTTTTTCCTCTCCACCGTCGCTACATGCTTGCTCAGTATGAGGGATTGCTGAAGGATTGCTGTGGTTGGAAAGTCTGCATCAACGGGGCCCAACCTCACGCCAATGACTGACGCAATCTGCTGGGATTCCTTAAATAGGAAACTTTTTAACTGATTGGAATGTTTGTATAAATGTATTGAAATGACTTCTTGTTAAGAGCCTTGAGATGACATCTGTTGTGAATTGGCGCTATATAAGTAAACTGAATTGAATTAAATCTAGGCCCTGACTAGGACTAGACCCAGACCGGACTCTGACCCGTCGTCTTCATGACGAACTGAACCGAGCTGATTCCAGAACCAGGAGGTTCTGTCCAGCAGATCCAACCTAAAGGTGTATCAGGAGGCGTCCAGGTGTCCTGTCTCTCTGCTGATGCTAGAAGGACACACCTGTCCTTTCTAGCTCCTCCCACTACTTGCTCCATCTTCCACATCCCTTCCCTCAGACAGGAGGTCTTCCTCCCACATCTAGAGATGTTTCAGGGCAAAGAGTCCAACCAGGAGGACTTGTCCACGTCCTCAGTGGTGGACAGACAGGAGACAGTGGAGACACTGGGACTGTTGGACCTGACAGGGAGGTTCTGCAAACTTCCAGAATACTGGAGCTTTGAATCAGGCTACTTCCTGGGTCTGACTTCCCAGGTAGGAGGCTGAGCAAGCAGAGAGAGAGAGAGAGAGAGAGAGTGGGCGAGCAGAGAGAGAGAGAGAGAGAGTGAGCGAGCAGAGAGAGAGAGGCAGGAAGCAGCCTGCAGGCGGGGAGTGGCCTGTCTTATAAGAGACGGCTCGTCTTCCTGCTTTTGGCATTTCTCTTCTGTCCTCAGTTTGCCTCAGACCCGAGACTCTACCTGTACAGGTAAGCTGAGCGATCACACACAGAGGGGAGGGGGGGGAGGTGGAGGTGAGGAAGCAGCCCTGTGACGCTCTGATCTCTGCTCCATCAGGATGTCGTGGCAAGGATACATCGACAACCTGAAGACCGCCGACCAGAGCGGCCAGGCGCCGGTGGCCGAGGCGGCCATCTGTGGCATCACACCTGGACAGGAGAGCGTATGGGCCAGCTCACCTGGCCTGGCCAGCATCACGGTGAGCGCACACACACACACACAGGGCTCTTCCTGTTTGCAACAAACAAACGCTTACTGTCAGAGCGCCACTTCCTCCTTCTAAAGATCACCATCACAGGCACGTTCAGGCCGGCCACAGGTGACATCACCTGGCCAGCCGCCTCCTCATTGGCTCCTTCTCGCCATCGTCTCCCTCAGAGGAGACGACAGTTCAGGCTTCATCTCGAGTCCTGCTGATGCTTTCAGGCTCTGCAGGAAACCGCAGAGCAACCAGCTCAGCAAGCCTCCTGATTGGCTGAGCTCTTCCTCATGGTTCCTGGATCAACTGGGTTGTAGCTGGTACCAACCGGGTCGTAGCTGGTACCAGCAGGTGGTTCTGAACATGCATAGAGAGGCGGCTCCTCAGAACCAGGCAGCCTGTTGCTGGGTCGGGTTCAGACTCCAACAGAACTCCTCAGAACCTTTTTAATGAACAGAACATCTGACAGGTTCTACCAGGAGCTCGGTTCTGGACCCAGAACCTGGTTCTGCTCCTGCCGGGTCGGGTGGGTCCCGCCCGTCCCGCCCAGCTCAGGTTAGGAGGTGTTCAACGCGTCAGGCTCAGGTTCTGGCAGGATCTGGGTTCCTCTGCAGGTTCTCCAGGCCCGCGGGCCCAGAGAGGTTCAGCTGCCTTATAAGGACATGGCGCCGAAATCAGGAAGCTGAAACCATCACTTCTGCTTTACACACTGAGAGACACACACAGTAACACACAGAGACACACTGAGAGACGTTTCAACATGTTTTCGATTTCTTGTCAAACTTTTTTTTTCTCTTAATTTTAAACTGTTGTCTTTGTGCACTTCCTGTGTGTGTGTGTGTGTGTGTGTGTGTAACATGCGCTCCCTGCAGCGCTGCGCTCTGATTGGCTGATGGTTCCAGGAAGTGGTGGGGCCTCCATGCCCTGACTTGTCTCCTCCACATTCTTTCCTGCTGCAGCTCAGCTTCTCCTCCTCATCTCCTGCCAGTCGGTAGAACCGAGCCCAGGGTTCTCTCTGGGCCCGGTTCTACCGACCCGACCGTGCGTGTTAGATCACGTTGTCTCTGGCTCGTATGTAACGGTGTGCAGTTCGAGGGAGCTGGGAATCTGGAGTTCTCCTGCTGACTCTTCTCTCTCTTCCCGTCAGCCTGATGAGATCAAGAAGCTGGGGAGCAGCGACCGCTCCAGCTTCGCTCAGAGCGGCGTCTACATCGGTGGGACGAGGTGCCGGCTGATCCGAGACCAGATGGACGTGGACTCTGTCTTCGCTCTGGACCTGAAGACGGCGGCCGATGCCGACGGCAACACGTTTGGGGTCTGTGTGGGCAAGACTAAAACAGGTGAGGACGTCAGAGGGAGGTTTGAGCTGTGGGTTCCTGACCTGTAGGTGGAGCTATGTGTCTAACACCATCTGTCCCCCCGTCCCCCCCCGTCTCCTCTGTCCCCTCTGTCTCCTCTGTCCCCCCGTCCCCCCCCGTCCCCCCGTCTCCTCTGTCCCCTCTGTCCCCTCGTCCCCCCATCTCCTCTGTCTCCACAGCTATAGTCATTGCTAAGGGCACTAAAGACGCCAGCGGCGGTCAGATCTCCAGCAAGGTATTCAAAGTAGTCGAGTATCTCAGGAAAAGCAACCTTTGAATCCAACATGGCTGCCGTCTCCCTTCTTCCCATCCCTGACCTCCGACCCCATGGATACCCCCCCCCCCCTGAGCTTCCCCGAGCTTCAGTAGTCTCCGGCGTTCCTCCCCGCCATCAGGGATCAAAGTGTTTTCGTCTATGTAGCCAAACATCAGTGACTGAGTGTGTGAGGTCACATGACCCACTTGTCACATGACCCACCGGCACACGCGTGTTCTTCACCAGGGAGCCAGTGTTACGTGTTTCACAGCGTCTGTTCACAAACCCAAACCAAATAAAGAGAATCCTGTTTATTTCACCTGATCTGGTTGTTTCTTTGTTTCACACACACATCAGAAGCCTTTCATCCTGACCTTTGACCTTTGATGAAGCTGATTCTGAAGGATCCACTCCATCCCAACAGGAGACGAGGGTCGTCCTCTGCAGCTGTCCAGCGTTATAAAAGCTGTTTAAGTCAATAATTAACAGAACCAGTAATTTAGAACCAAATGATTCTGACGGGGCACCACCTGATATCAGGGATAATAAAAGTCCAACAGCTTCAGTTATTGTTTATGAACCACAGCCTGATACGGCTGAGATATTATAATAATAACAGGTGGAGGGATGAGTTACTGAACATCAATATGGAATAATGACAGGAAGCTGTTCTATAATAACAGAAATAATTCCTCCTCCAACTCACAGAGCTGTTAATGCTCCACTACTGAGAATAAGAGAATAAAATAACCGACTACTGAGGAGTAAAACAGTAAAAATAAAGAGAAATAGAACCGATAAAATGATGGTGACATCACAGTATGAATGTTGAAATATCAAGTTTAATTAGGAAGAACATGGGAATGTGAAATAACTAATAGCATGATGTATAGTAATATCACAGTCCAGGATGAATATAGATCATAAAAAGCAGAATTCACAGCAGATTTACAGTAAACAGTTTGTTCTGTTTTCAACCAACCAGCTCAGAGCAGGAGATCAGAGTTTATGGTGATGATTTAAAAAAATTATTCACCAAATTACAAATACATAACCTTATCTATTTTAATCTATTGATTAGTCAGCAAAGTCATGGATCTAATTTAGTGTCTTGGGATACCACGATGGCGGCTAAAACGGACAAAAGGAGCCATTGGCTGTGTCCAAATTAAGGGTCTGCATCCTTCGGAGGACTAATTTGAAGGATGCCACGTCACAGCGCCGCGACGAAGGCTGTCCAAATTCGAAGGATCCTTCAAATGCGGCCCACAAATCCGTCCTTTTCCCCGATTTGAAGGATGGGTCCGGTGTATCCTTAACCGCTCTCCATTTCCCAAAATGCATTGCGGGCCGAACGGGAGATTTTTTTTCCAGCAACAATGGCGGTCGGAGCAGGAGGCGAAGCGGGACGGGAGTGCAGTTTTAAATGTAAGTACATAAAAATCTGGCGGTACAAAAATTTAAAACTTCAAGCGGTTGTGTTGTTTGGGTTTTGTTGTTGGTATAGACATGTATTTTAATATTATTTTGTAAACGAGCTCGTATGTTGGTCTAATGGTTCTCCGTGTATTGGCCCGCTTATATACAGCTAATTTCGGTTTTTGCAAATAAAGCAAAAAGACGTCTCTTTTTAGGAGAAATTATTACGTCTTTACTGGGGCAAAATTGGGTCACGGTGGCATGGAGGTAAAAGAATAAATCCAGTTACACACCTCATGCTTAGAGGAGTCTTATTAAGCCTCAAAACTACAGAACCTGTTATCTCAGTATGTGATCTCTTGTGTTAATTAACACAGTTGCCATGTTCCTCATCTTCACTTATTTTCTATTTATTTTATGAGGAAAATTCTGGTGGATCTGGGGGGGGATGTCACCCTTTGTTGGCCAAAAACAAGATCAAGAGATTTATTTTTATTTTTATGAAAAAGTACTATGTGCATGTGCAACAGTGCATCAATACATAATTTATTACTGATCATGTTAGTAAATATAGATTTTCCTAAAAGTTTTTGTGTTGCTCTTTTTGTAAACTGTGTTTTGTCACATTGGTTATTTAGTTGTTCTATGGTTGTTATAAATAAATTTATTAAAACAAATAGTAAATATCAAGTCGTTTTATTAACAGTTACATCATTATTACAGTTTTTTAAAGATATGAATATAAAGCTTACTTTGAACAATTTAAAATGACTATTGAAAAAGAAATAGTAAAAATTGACCATCCATCCATCCATTTTCTTCGGCTTATCCGGGGTCAGGTCGTAAAAATTGACATTAGGATAAATTATTGTGTAGTTATTTTAAGTTATTCATGCAGGATTAACCAGAATGACCTCTTCCTGGACCGCTCTTTAAGCTTTATTAGAATAAACAGGCAGTTTTCCTGGATCAGCAGAATAAAGATCAGATGGAGTCCTCCAGCTGAGACCTCTGGCTGGTCTTTTCTGGTTGATGAGGGGAACATCATGCAGGTTGGTCTGCAGAGAGGGCTTAGGGTAGCTTCTTCGTACAGTCCTCTGCATCGTCCAGGGCGGACTCAATCGACAACTGCCACATCACTAAGACACGTTCAGAAGACAGCTTGTCCCACCAGAGAGCACCGCTGATTTCTCCAAACCAACCTCATCCTCTGCTACATCTTCCTGTAGCTCATTCCCAGGGACCCCGATGTCACCAGCACCGGGGCAGATGTTGTGGAGAAGAGCTTATGTACTGCAATGGTGTTAAAAACATAAAAATGTCATAAGTTATTATTGCACTGGTTGTTTAAAAAAAATCAATTGTTTTTGATTCAGAAAGTGATTAGCAAGACATCACCAGCTTAACAAAAACAATATATTCAGATTCAATAATACTTCATTATTCCCAAAAGGAAATGAGTGTGTGTGTATATATATATATATATATATATATATAAAATAAAATTTCTGCACACAGAATTTTTTTAATCAACTGAATACTAGAAACATTTTATAATCCATCCATCCATTTATATCCATGAAACTAGCTAAAATTAACTTGTAATTCTGTAGTAAATAAAAGAACTTTACCTGGATATGATTACCACTCAGCCAGAGATATAAAACATGCCGCAAACGGTAAAACTGCTGTATTATGTAGAATTAAAAAAAATCAATAAAAAAACTCTGGAAGATTTCTTGCTCCATTTTTACCAGCTTGTGTGTAGCGTTGTCACCGTTGCTAGGCGACAGGACATTCGCTGAGGTAGGGGCGGGAATTAATCTAAAGGCTAGACCGTCCAAATTCACAGCCGTTAACATCCGGTCTACCCGATCTATGAAGGACCCATCCTCCGTAGACCGAGGAGGACGGCTCCTTCGAAGGATGCAGACCCTGAATTTGGACACAGCCTTTGTTGCTGTTTCTCTCCTTAGTGCCAAAATACTAGAAATAAAATGAATTATTGATGAATATTGATTATTATTATTGATGAGCTCCAGCTGTTTACTGAGGCTGATCACGGCACAGTGAAGCTAGCTCATAAACACAGCAGGAAACATGGCTCCTCCTCCCTCAGCTAAAGGGGCGGGGCTCCTCCTCCCTCAGCTAAAGGGGCGGGGCTCCTCCTCCCTCAGCTAAATGGGCGTGGCTCCTCCTCCCTCAGCTAAATGAGCGGGGCTCCTCCTCCAAATGAGCAGGGCTCCTCCTCCCTCAGCTAAAGGGGCGGGGCTCCTCCTCCCTCAGTTAGAGGTTCAAGGCTCCTCCTTCAGCTAAAGGGATGAGACTCCTCCTCCCTCAGCTAAAGGGGCGGGGCTCCTCCCTCAGCTAGAGGTTCAAGGCTCCTCCTCCTTCAGCTAAATGTGCGGGGCTCCTCCTCCTTCTGCTAAAGGTTCAAGGCTCCTCCTCCCTCAGCTAAAGGGGCGTGGCTCCTCCTTCCCCAGCTAAAGGGGCGTGGCTCCTCCTCCCTCAACTAAAAGTTCAAGGCTCCTCCTCCTTCAGCTAGAGGGGTGGGGCTCCTCCTCCCTCAGCTACAGGGGCGGGGCTCCTCCTCCTTCAGCTAGAGGTTCAAGGCTCCTCCTCCTTCAGCTAAAGGGGCGGGGCTCCTCCTCCCTCAGCTAAAAGTTCAAGGCTCCTCCTCCCTCAGCTAAAGGGGCGGGGCTCCTCCTCCCTCAGCTAAAAGTTCAAGGCTCCTCCTCCCTCAGCTAAATGAGCGGGGCTCCTCCTCCTTCAGCTAGAGGGGCGGGGCTCCTCCTCCCTCAGCTAAAGGGGCGGGGCTCCACCTCCTTCAGCTAAAGGGGCGGGGCTCCTCCTCCCTCAGCTAAAGGGGCGGGGCTCCTCCTCCCTCAGCTAAAAGTTCAAGGCTCCTCCTCAGGCAGCAGTACTACACAGTACTTTAGACCGCCTTGCAGCAGTACTACAGAACTTCAGGCTACAGATATATTTTTAACCAGCAGTACTACACAGTACTTTACGCTGCAGATGTATTTAACCAGCAGTACTACAGTACTTCATGCTGCAGATGTATTTAACCAGCAGTACTACAGTACTTCATGCTGCAGATGTATTTAACCAGCAGTACTACACAGTACTTTACGCTGCAGATGTATTTAACCAGCAGTACTACACAGTACTTCATGCTGCAGATGTATTTAACCAGCAGTACTACACAGTACTTTACGCTGCAGATGTATTTAACCAGCAGCACTACACAGTACTTCGTACTGCAGATATACTTAACCAGCAGTACTACACAGTACTTCATGCTGCAGATATACTTAACCAGCAGTACTATACAGTAATTCATGCTGCAGATATATTTTTACCAGCAGCACTACACAGTACTTCACGCTGCTGATATATTTAACCTGCAGTACTACACAGTACTTCACGCTGCTGATATATTTAACCAGCAGTACTATACAGTAATTCATGCTGCAGATGTATTTAACCAGCAGTACTACACAGTACTTTACGCTGCAGATGTATTTAACCAGCAGTACTACACAGTAATTCATGCTGCAGATGTATTTAACCAGCAGTACTACACAGTACTTTACGCTGCAGATGTATTTAACCAGCAGTACTACACAGTACTTCATGCTGCAGATGTATTTAACCAGCAGTACTACACAGTACTTTACGCTGCAGATGTATTTAACCAGCAGTACTACACAGTACTTCATGCTGCAGATGTATTTAACCAGCAGTACTACACAGTACTTTACGCTGCAGATGTATTTAACCAGCAGCACTACACAGTACTTCGTACTGCAGATATACTTAACCAGCAGCACTACACAGTACTTCATGCTGCAGATATACTTAACCAGCAGTACTATACAGTAATTCATGCTGCAGATGTATTTTTACCAGCAGTACTACACAGTACTTCATGCTGCAGATATATTTTTACCAGCAGTACTACACAGTACTTCACGCTGCTGATATATTTAACCAGCAGCACTACACAGTACTTCACGCTGCTGATATATTTAACCAGCAGTACTACACAGTACTTCATGCTGCAGATATACTTAACCAGCAGTACTACACAGTACTTCATGCTGCAGATATACTTAACCAGCAGTACTATACAGTAATTCATGCTGCAGATGTATTTAACCAGCAGTACTACACAGTACTTTACGCTGCAGATGTATTTAACCAGCAGTACTACACAGTAATTCATGCTGCAGATGTATTTAACCAGCAGTACTACACAGTACTTTACGCTGCAGATGTATTTAACCAGCAGTACTACACAGTAATTCATGCTGCAGATGTATTTAACCAGCAGTACTACACAGTACTTTACGCTGCAGATGTATTTAACCAGCAGTACTACACAGTACTTTACGCTGCAGATGTATTTAACCAGCAGCACTACACAGTACTTCGTACTGCAGATATACTTAACCAGCAGTACTACACAGTACTTCATGCTGCAGATATACTTAACCAGCAGTACTACACAGTACTTCACGCTGCTGATATATTTAACCTGCAGTACTACACAGTACTTCACGCTGCTGATATATTTATCCTGCAGTACTACACAGTACTTCATGCCCTCCTGCAGCAGTACTACACAGTACTTCAGGCTGCAGGTATATATATATAACCAGCAGTAAAAGCGTGTCCCTCTCTGAGGACGTCTAAAGGCTAAAGGCTAACACACACACACGTCCCCAGCTTTCTGCCCTTTGCAGTGGATTCTGATTCAGGTTCATGTTTCTGCTGCAGGTGAACTTTGACCTTCTGTCACGTTTAGGGACCGTCCTCAAAGTTCAGCTTCAGAAACAGTCAGAGGGAAAACTGTACAGCAGGAAACTGGGTCGGTGCAGAACTTTATAGAACAGAACCATCTCTCTGCGGGAACATTCCGTCTGTGTCCTAAATGCTGTAGAACTTTCTTCCTTCCACTAACTGATCCATTAGTCTGCATCTAAACACAGAAACACAGCAGAACCATGAAGAAGGAGTAAAAACCTGATGGAGGATCTCTGACCAAGTAAAGAGAGACAAACTGATCGGATCGGGTCAGAACCACCAGAGACCAGCTAGGCTAAGCTAAGCTAAGCTAAGCTAAGCTAACGTTGCTCTGAATGAAGAACTGATCATTTAGCAGATCATGGACCATCAAGGTTCTGTCATTTTACAGAAGTTCTTCTGGACTTTTCAGGTTCTGCTCCAGGTCTCACATTCAGACGGTCCCTGCCTGTCCTTCCTCCTCCTCCTCCTCCTCCTCCTCCTCCTCCTCCTCCTCCCTCTGCAGGCGGAGGCTATAAAGCCCCTGAGAGACGAGGACAGACACTCTCCAGGACAGTCAGAGGGACAGACGGACAGAGACGACCCCTCCTCTCCTCTCAGAACTTCACCTCTCAGGTGAGTCTATCCAGAACTCCGGTTCTGGTCCATTTGTCCCGTTCTAAACCTCCAGAATCGTGCAGCCGGCTGCTTCCTGGTTGCTTCTGCCGCCTGTCAGCAAGCTCTTATTTTGAAGGAGCGTTTTTATTTAACTGAAAAGCCCTCTGGAGACATTTTGTCTCCATGCGTTTGGGTTTCTGCTCCATTTGGACCTGGAACCGACCGGGTTCTGACTCTGAGCCAGCTGAAGGTCACAGAGCTGCAGTGTGACAAACAGCAGGAGGAGCACAAAGTCCAGATCCTCCCACTGAGTCACAGAACACACTCTGACCCACTATGGAGGCCTGCAGGGGGGCTGGGAGAGAAACACAGAACCTGGACCGAGTTCTGGATCAGGTTCGAGGTCCGAATGAAGTTTATTTTGGGTGAAGTGAGCCTTTAAATCCGTCTGATTGGTGTTCTGCTTGGTTCTGGTCTGTCTGGATCCAGTAATGGTTCCATTGCAGGCAGCAGTGATGCTGAAGCCTCTGATTGGATGAACCGCTGGAGGTCAGAGGTCAGAGTTCTGGTTCTGCTGGGATCAGAACTTTACCTTAGTTTCACTCCAATATGGAGAAAATTAGGCAGAAGGAAAAACTGCAGCTAGGTGGCACTAAAACAGCAACCCGGTCCGAAATATCAGGGTTCAGTGTGTCTCTCTATGTGTCTCTGTGTGTCTCAGTGTCTCTCTGTGTCTCTCTATGTGTCTCTGTGTGTCTCTGTGTGTCTCAGTGTGTCTCTGTGTGTCTGTCTGTCTGTCTCTATGTGTCTCTGTGTCTCTGTCTGTCTCTCTGTGTCTCTGTCTGTCTGTCTCTATGTGTCTCTGTGTGTCTCAGTGTCTCTCTGTGTGTCTCTGTGTGTCTCTGTGTGTCTCTGTGTCTCTCTGTGTGTCTCTGTGTGTCTCAGTGTCTCTCTATGTGTCTCTGTGTGTCTCTGTGTGTCTCAGTGTGTCTCTGTGTGTCTCTGTGTGTCTCTGTGTGTCTCTATGTGTCTCAGTGTGTCTCAGTGTCTCTCTATGTGTCTCTGTGTGTCTCTGTGTGTCTCAGTGTGTATTAGTGTCTCTGTGTTTAAAGGCCATCAGTGGTTTCAAGTGTTCCTCAGCTGTTTGTTCTGCAGCTGTGACCCTCTAACAGAAATACCACAGTAGATACACTAACACAGCTGAATGAACGGCCGTGTCTCTGTGTGTTATTGTGTGTTACTGTGTGTTATTGTGTGTTAGTCTTAGTGTGTGTGTGTGGTTGTCACACTTTCTGCTCTCAGATACCATCAAAGGTCAAAGGTTCTGCCCGGTTCTGTTGGGTTTCTCACCCTGACCTCCTAAAAGGTCCAGTAAAGGTCAGCAGCTCCTCCTGCTGCAGGGTAAAAATAGCTGACTCCGCCCCCAGAGCCACATCACGGTCTCTCCCTCCTATTGATCCTATCAGCTGTCAGACAGCTGGGCAAGGCTCTGATTGGCTGCTGATTTAGGTGGGAGGGGCTTCCTGGAACACAGAGAGGAATCATGGCGGTGACCAGGATCTCTGCTGCAGGTCTGAGACACAGAGAGACACATAGAGACACATGGAGACACATAGAGACACAGAGAGAGAGACAGAGACACAGACAGACAGACAGAGACACAGAGAGAGAGACAGAGACACAGACAGACAGACAGAGACACATAGAGACACAGAGAGACAGACAGAGACACAGACAGACAGACAGAGACACATAGAGACACAGAGAGACAGACAGAGACACAGAGAGACAGACATAGACACAGAGAGACACATAGAGACACATGGAGACACATAGAGACACAGAGAGAGAGACAGAGACACAGACAGACAGACAGAGACACAGAGAGACACATAGAGACACATGGAGACACATAGAGACACATAGACACAGAGAGACACAGAGAGACACATAGAGACACATGGAGACACATAGAGACACAGACAGACAGACAGAGACACATAGAGACACAGAGAGACAGACAGAGACACAGACAGACAGACAAAGACACAGAGAGACACATAGAGACACAGAGAGACAGACAGAGACACAGAGAGACAGACAGAGACACATAGAGACACAGAGAGACAGACAGAGACACAGACAGACAGACAGAGACACAGAGAGACACATAGAGACACATGGAGACAGACAGACAGAGACACAGAGAGACAGACAGAGACACAGAGACACATAGAGACAGACAGACAGAGACACATAGAGACACAGAGAGACAGACAGACAGAGACACATAGAGACAGACAGACAGAGACACATAGAGACAGACAGAGACACAGAGACACATAGAGACAGACAGAGACACAGAGACACATAGAGACAGACAGAGACACAGAGACACATAGAGACAGACAGACAGAGACACATAGAGACAGACAGAGACACAGAGACACATAGAGACAGACAGACAGAGACACATAGAGACAGACAGAGACACAGAGACACATAGAGACAGACAGAGACACAGAGACACATAGAGACAGACAGACAGAGACACAGACAGACAGAGACACATAGAGACAGACAGACAGAGACACAGAGGTCACCAGGCAGAAGAAGGACAGGTCCTTTCTTCTCAAAAGAGACAGCAACTAACTGGACCGGACCGTCTCTGACAGAACCAGACTCTATCTGAGTCCAGGTTGTTTAGAGACAAGGTTCTGATGGAACCGGGTCCATATAGGTTCTGATGGAATCGGTTCTAGATGGGTTCTAATGGAACCGGGTCCATATAAGTTCTGATGGAACCGGATCCATATAGGTTCTGATGGAATCGGTTCTAGATGGGTTCTAATGGAACCGGGTCCATATAGGTTCTGATGGAATCGGTTCTAGATGGGTTCTAATGGAACCGGGTCCATATAGGTTCTGATGGAATCGGTTCTAGATGGGTTCTAATGGAACCGGGTCCATATAAGTTCTGATGGAACCGGGTCCATATAGGTTCTGATGGAATCGGTTCTAGATGGGTTCTAATGGAACCGGGTCCATATAGGTTCTGATGGAACCGGTTCTAGATGGGTTCTAATGGAACCTGGTGTGAGACAAGGTTAAACAGAGACAGTGTCCCAAAGTCCAGTTTGAGGACAGGAGAGGACACCCTTCCTAGCTGTGGCTCTGGTTCTGGTCCAGGATCCATGGTTCTGGTTCTGAGCGGGTCCATCTGTCCTCAGGAACCAGATGGCCGAGTTCTGTTGAATCAAACTGGATCAGGGTGTATGAACGGCTGAGACATCTGGGCCGGGTTTACAGTTCTGTCCTCTTGTGTCCCCCAGTCAGGATGTCCATCACCAAGATCCACGCTCGTGAGATCCTGGACTCCAGGGGAAACCCCACCGTGGAGGTGGACCTGTGGACCGCCAAAGGTGAGCCGCAGCACCAGGACCCCAGGTGTCCCTCAGGGTCACAGAACTAAAGGTTCTGGTTCTGTCTCAGGTCTCTTCAGGGCTGCTGTCCCCAGTGGTGCGTCCACCGGTGTCCACGAGGCCCTGGAGCTCCGCGACGGAGACAAGAGCCGGTACCTGGGCAAAGGTAAGAGGACACCTGAGAGGACAGGTGTTAGCGGGACGTCCTGGCGTCCCGCTAACACCTGTCTGTCTGTCTGCAGGGACCCAGAAGGCTGTGGACCACGTCAACAAGGAGATCGCCCCCAAGCTGATTGAGAAGGTCAGGGGTCAGGGGTCACCTGCTACCGGTTCTGAAAGGCTCTGGTTCTGTGGAGCCCATTTTTGTCATACCTGTCTGTCCTCATGTCCTTCTACCTGTCTGTCCTCATGTCCTTCTACCTGTCTGTCCTCATGTCTGTCCGCATGTCCCTCTACCTGTCTGCCCTCATGTCCCTCTACCTGTCTGTCCTCATGTCTGTCCTCATGTCCCTCTACCTGTCTGTCCTCATGTCCTTCTACCTGTCTGTCCTCATGTATGTCCTCATGTCCGTCTACCTGTCTGTCCTCATGTCTGTCCGCATGTCCTTCTACATGTCTGTCCTCATGTCTGTCCTCATGTCCCTCTACCTGTCTGTCCTCATGTCCTTCTACCTGTCTGTCCTCATGTATGTCCTCATGTCCGTCTACCTGTCTGTCCTCATGTCTGTCCGCATGTCCTTCTACATGTCTGTCCTCATGTCTGTCCGCATGTCCCTCTACCTGTCTGTCCTCATGTCCCTCTACCTGTCTGTCCTCATGTCCCTCTACCTGTCTGTCCTCATGTCTGTCCTCATGTCCCTCTACCCGTCTGTCTTCCAGAAGTTGAGCGTTGTCGACCAGGAGAAGATCGACAAGTTCATGCTGGAGTTGGATGGCACAGAGAACAAATGTGAGGACAGGTCCATGTGTTTGTCTTACCTGTATCTGTCCCCATCTGTCTCTCACCTGTGTGTCCTCGTCCCCAGCTAAGTTCGGAGCTAACGCCATCCTGGGCGTGTCCCTGGCCGTCTGTAAGGCCGGAGCAGCAGAGAAGGGAGTTCCTCTCTACCGCCACATCGCCGACCTCGCCGGACACAAGGATGTCATCCTTCCTGTTCCTGTGAGTGGGAGGGGCTTCCGGTGAGAGGGCGGAGCCTGTGTTAGAAGGGAGAGGCTAAATGAGAGTGGGAGGGGCTTCTCATGATAGGGTGGAGTCTGTGTTAGAAGGGAGAGACTAAATGAGAGTGGGAGGGGCTTCCGGTGAGAGGGCGGAGCCTGTGTTAGAAGGGAGAGGCTAAATGAGAGTGGGAGGGGCTTCTCATAATCGGGTGGAGTCTGTGTTAGAAGGGAGAGACTAAATGAGAGTGGGAGGGGCTTCTCATGATAGGGTGGAGTCTGTGTTAGAAGGGAGAGACTAAATGAGAGTGGGAGGGGCTTCTCATGATAGGGTGGAGTCTGTGTTAGAAGGGAGAGACTAAATGAGAGTGGGAGGGGCTTCTCATGATGGGGTGGAGTCTGTGTTAGAAGGGAGAGACTAAATGAGAGTGGGAGGGGCTTATCATGATGGGGTGGAGTCTGTGTTAGAAGGGAGAGGCTAAATGAGAGTGGGAGGGGCTTAAAATGAGAGGGTGGAGCCTGTGTTAGAAGGGAGAGGCTCAGTGAGAGTGGGGGGGGCTTAAAATGAGAGGGTGGAGCCTGTTTTAGAAGGGAGAGGCTAAGTTGGAGTGGGAGGGGCTTCCGGTGAGAGGGTGGAGCCTGTGTTAGAAGGGAGAGGCTAAATGAGAGTGGGGGGGGCTTAAAATGAGAGGGTGGAGCCTGTGTTAGAAGGGAGAGGCTAAGTGAGAGTGGGAGGGGCTTTGTCTTCATTCATGATGTGTAGCTAGGGAGCTCTGGTCCAATCTAGGTGGAGCCTAGCATGAAGTCCTCTTTGATTGGACAGCAGGAGCAGCATCTGTCCTCCTGCTGGTGGTTCTCACCTGGTTCTCAACTGGTTCTCACCTGTTCTTCTCAGGCCTTCAACGTGATCAACGGTGGGAGTCACGCTGGGAACAAGCTGGCCATGCAGGAGTTCATGATCCTTCCTGTAGGAGCTTCCAACTTCCATGAGGCCATGAGGATTGGAGCCGAGGTACCGGGAGCTCCAGGTTCTGGTTCTGGTTCTCCCCTTTCTCCACTCATGCCTTTCTCTTTGTGTGAGTTCAGGTCTACCACAACCTGAAGAACGTCATCAAGGCCAAATACGGCAAAGACGCCACCAACGTAGGAGATGAGGGAGGCTTCGCCCCCAACATCCTGGAGAACAACGAGGGTGAGGCTCCGGCTGTTTGGTTCTGGCTCTTTTGGACCAGCTCTAGTTCTACCAGAGATTCTGATTGGTTGTGTCTCTGTAGCCCTGGAGCTGCTGAAAACGGCCATAGAGAAGGCCGGCTACCCCGACAAGATCATCATCGGCATGGACGTGGCCGCCTCCGAGTTCTTCCGCAACGGCAAGTACGACCTGGACTTCAAGTCGCCCGACGACCCGTCCAGACACATCAGTGGAGAGCAGCTGGGAGACCTGTACCGCAGCTTTATCAAGGGCTACCCAGGTAGCAACACACCCTTAATGTAACTTACAGACATGCTGTAGCATTAATGCGCCAGCAGGGGGCAGCATTACGTTCCCTGTATTAAGTCTATGGCTGTGTCCAGATTCAGGGGTTGGATCCTTCAAAGGCCCCGTCCTCCCCGGTCTAAGCAGGTCGGGTCCTTCTTCAACAGGTAGACCGGATGTTAGTGGCTGTGAATTTGGACGGTTCTATGTTCTAGTCTTCAGGTGAATTCCCGCCCCTACCTCGGCGGATGTCCTGTCACCTAGCGCTAAGCAGAAGAAGCTACAGAAATGGAGGTAGAACTTGTAGTGAACTTTTTCCTCACTTTTGTAATGTTGTAATAAGCGTTCTCATAAGCACAAAGTGGGTAAACAACTTCTACCTCCATGCCACGACGGCCGAGTTCTTCACCCCAGTGAAGAGCTGCTCATTCTCCCCCCTGAGCTTAATCAGCGTTGCCGTCTGCTCTTTGCTCCCTAAAACGTCTAACAAAAGGCTTATTAAAAATAAAAAAAAGCTATCGTAATGCCAACTCATTAAAAAAACGTCCCCGCCATACCAGCTCATTCGTAATTACTGTTGTTATTATTTATGATAAACTGTAATAAAAACTGTAATAAAAATAAAACACAAGCGCTTTAACCTTTTATCTTTTTGCACTGCCAGATTTTAATAAACTTTTTAAGCAGTATTCTTCTCTCGCTCCATCTTCGCCTTCGTCTTCGTGCTGGAGCAACTCCCGGCCGGCTTGCAATGCATCCTGGGATATGGAGAGCAGTAAAGGGTACACCGCACCCGGAGAAAAAGAAGGACGGATTTGTGGGCCATATTTTAAGGACTCTTCGAACTCGGACAGTCCTTGTCGCGGCGGTGTGACGTAACTGTCCTTAAAATTCGACCTTAGAAGGATCTAGCCCCTGAATCTGGACACAGCCTTTGTCTAGAAGCCAAAGACATGCTGTAGCATTAATGCGCCAGCAGGGGGCAGCATTACGCTCCCTGTATTAAGTCTATTTCTAGAAGCTACAGACATGCTGTAGCATTAATGCGCCAGCAGGGGGCAGCATTACACTCCCTGTATTAATGCCTTGTCCACACGTAGCCTGGTATCTCACATAAATAAAAATAATAATAATAATAATAACTTTATTTATAAAGCGCTTTCAGACAAAGTGCTGTACATCCATTAAAATGTAACAGTAAAACACAATATAAAACATTACAGCAAGAAAAAAAACACACAAGCATGATTTAAGATTCATAACATAAAATGACTAAGTGGGTCTTTAGTTTAGATTTAAAAATCTCTTTGGAACCAGCTTGTCTAATATCCTGCAGTAACCCATTCCAAAGGACCGGGGCACGAACAGAAAACGCACATCCATCCGTCTCCTAGCTTTTGGGACTCTTAACAGACCCGACCCTTGGGACCTCAGGGATATTCAGTGGCTAGCTCATGTAGAGCCTTATAGGTAAGAAGTAGGACCTTATAATCTGCACAGAACTGCCAGGGTAGCCAGTGCAGGGCCATCAGCACCGGTGTGATATGGTCATATTTCCCTGTACGCATTAAAATACGGGCAGCAGCTTTTTGTAACATCTGCAACCTTCTAAAACTCTTCCTAGGCCAGAAAATAGGAACAAAATAGAGCATTGCAGTAGCCATATAGCCAGCCCCTAACTGCAGATACAACAGACTCAGTTTTGGACAAGTCACCACGGTGTCCAATACTGAAAGGGGACATAGAGCTGCCAATCAGCCGCATAGCAGTGGAAGGTTACTGAAAAAGAGGCAGCAGATACAATGAGAAGAGCCGTGGCCCAAGCACAGGGCCCTGTGGCACCCCGTCTCACAGTACTTGTCTCTGAGATGATTAGTATTTTTAAAACTAAAACTCTGGGATCTACCTGACAAGTAGGATCTTTTCCAAGAGAGAACCTTTCCCTCAACAGCCAGATAGTGTTTGAGCCTCTTTAATAAAACCTCAGGATCTGGTCAGGATCAGGATTTGGTTTATTTTAACGAGGTAATGAGGATATTTGGTTTATTTTAACGAGGTAGTGAGGATATTTGGTTTATTTTAACGAGGTAGTGAGGATATTTGGTTTATTTTAACGAGGTAGTGAGGATATTTGGTTTATTTTAACGAGGTAGTGAGGATATTTGGTTTATTTTAACGAGGTAGTGAGGATATTTGGTTTATTTTAACGAGGTAATGAGGATATTTGGTTTATTTTAACGAGGTAATGAGGATATTTGGTTTATTTTAACGAGGTAGTGAGGATATTTGGTTTATTTTAACGAGGTAGTGAGGATATTTGGTTTATTTTAACGAGGTAATGAGGATATTTGGTTTATTTTAACGAGGTAGTGAGGATATTTGGTTTATTTTAACGAGGTAATGAGGATATTTGGTTTATTTTAACGAGGTAATGAGGATATTTGGTTTATTTTAACGAGGTAGTGAGGATATTTGGTTTATTTTAACGAGGTAGTGAGGATATTTGGTTTATTTTAACGAGGTAATGAGGATATTTGGTTTATTTTAACGAGGTAGTGAGGATATTTGGTTTATTTTAACGAGGTAGTGAGGATATTTGGTTTATTTTAACGAGGTAATGAGGATATTTGGTTTATTTTAACGAGGTAGTGAGGATATTTGGTTTATTTTAACGAGGTAGTGAGGATATTTGGTTTATTTTAACGAGGTAATGAGGATATTTGGTTTATTTTAACGAGGTAGTGAGGATATTTGGTTTATTTTAACGAGGTAATGAGGATATTTGGTTTATTTTAACGAGGTAGTGAGGATATTTGGTTTATTTTAACGAGGTAATGAGGATATTTGGTTTATTTTAACGAGGTAGTGAGGATATTTGGTTTATTTTAACGAGGTAGTGAGGATATTTGGTTTATTTTAACGAGGTAATGAGGATATTTGGTTTATTTTAACGAGGTAGTGAGGATATTTGGTTTATTTTAACGAGGTAATGAGGATATTTGGTTTATTTTAACGAGGTAGTGAGGATATTTGGTTTATTTTAACGAGGTAATGAGGATATTTGGTTTATTTTAACGAGGTAGTGAGGATATTTGGTTTATTTTAACGAGGTAGTGAGGATATTTGGTTTATTTTAACGAGGTAGTGAGGATATTTGGTTTATTTTAACGAGGTAATGAGGATATTTGGTTTATTTTAACGAGGTAGTGAGGATATTTGGTTTATTTTAACGAGGTAATGAGGATATTTGGTTTATTTTAACGAGGTAGTGAGGATATTTGGTTTATTTTAACGAGGTAGTGAGGATATTTGGTTTATTTTAACGAGGTAATGAGGATATTTGGTTTATTTTAACGAGGTAATGAGGATATTTGGTTTATTTTAACGAGGTAGTGAGGATATTTGGTTTATTTTAACGAGGTAGTGAGGATATTTGGTTTATTTTAACGAGGTAGTGAGGATATTTGGTTTATTTTAACGAGGTAATGAGGATATTTGGTTTATTTTAACGAGGTAATGAGGATATTTGGTTTATTTTAACGAGGTAGTGAGGATATTTGGTTTATTTTAACGAGGTAATGAGGATATTTGGTTTATTTTAACGAGGTAATGAGGATATTTGGTTTATTTTAACGAGGTAATGAGGATATTTGGTTTATTTTAACGAGGTAATGAGGATATTTGGTTTATTTTAACGAGGTAGTGAGGATATTTGGTTTATTTTAACGAGGTAATGAGGATATTTGGTTTATTTTAACGAGGTAATGAGGATATTTGGTTTATTTTAACGAGGTAATGAGGATATTTGGTTTATTTTAACGAGGTAGTGAGGATATTTGGTTTATTTTAACGAGGTAATGAGGATATTTGGTTTATTTTAACGAGGTAATGAGGATATTTGGTTTATTTTAACGAGGTAGTGAGGATATTTGGTTTATTTTAACGAGGTAATGAGGATATTTGGTTTATTTTAACGAGGTAGTGAGGATATTTGGTTTATTTTAACGAGGTAATGAGGATATTTGGTTTATTTTAACGAGGTAGTGAGGATATTTGGTTTATTTTAACGAGGTAGTGAGGATATTTGGTTTATTTTAACGAGGTAATGAGGATATTTGGTTTATTTTAACGAGGTAATGAGGATATTTGGTTTATTTTAACGAGGTAATGAGGATATTTGGTTTATTTTAACGAGGTAATGAGGATATTTGGTTTATTTTAACGAGGTAATGAGGATATTTGGTTTATTTTAACGAGGTAGTGAGGATATTTGGTTTATTTTAACGAGGTAATGAGGATATTTGGTTTATTTTAACGAGGTAGTGAGGATATTTGGTTTATTTTAACGAGGTAGTGAGGATATTTGGTTTATTTTAACGAGGTAGTGAGGATATTTGGTTTATTTTAACGAGGTAATGAGGATATTTGGTTTATTTTAACGAGGTAGTGAGGATATTTGGTTTATTTTAACGAGGTAGTGAGGATATTTGGTTTATTTTAACGAGGTAGTGAGGATATTTGGTTTATTTTAACGAGGTAGTGAGGATATTTGGTTTATTTTAACGAGGTAATGAGGATATTTGGTTTATTTTAACGAGGTAGTGAGGATATTTGGTTTATTTTAACGAGGTAGTGAGGATATTTGGTTTATTTTAACGAGGTAGTGAGGATATTTGGTTTATTTTAACGAGGTAGTGAGGATATTTGGTTTATTTTAACGAGGTAGTGAGGATATTTGGTTTATTTTAACGAGGTAGTGAGGATATTTGGTTTATTTTAACGAGGTAATGAGGATATTTGGTTTATTTTAACGAGGTAATGAGGATATTTGGTTTATTTTAACGAGGTAATGAGGATATTTGGTTTATTTTAACGAGGTAGTGAGGATATTTGGTTTATTTTAACGAGGTAATGAGGATATTTGGTTTATTTTAACGAGGTAGTGAGGATATTTGGTTTATTTTAACGAGGTAATGAGGATATTTGGTTTATTTTAACGAGGTAGTGAGGATATTTGGTTTATTTTAACGAGGTAGTGAGGATATTTGGTTTATTTTAACGAGGTAATGAGGATATTTGGTTTATTTTAACGAGGTAGTGAGGATATTTGGTTTATTTTAACGAGGTAATGAGGATATTTGGTTTATTTTAACGAGGTAGTGAGGATATTTGGTTTATTTTAACGAGGTAATGAGGATATTTGGTTTATTTTAACGAGGTAGTGAGGATATTTGGTTTATTTTAACGAGGTAGTGAGGATATTTGGTTTATTTTAACGAGGTAGTGAGGATATTTGGTTTATTTTAACGAGGTAGTGAGGATATTTGGTTTATTTTAACGAGGTAATGAGGATATTTGGTTTATTTTAACGAGGTAGTGAGGATATTTGGTTTATTTTAACGAGGTAGTGAGGATATTTGGTTTATTTTAACGAGGTAGTGAGGATATTTGGTTTATTTTAACGAGGTAGTGAGGATATTTGGTTTATTTTAACGAGGTAGTGAGGATATTTGGTTTATTTTAACGAGGTAGTGAGGATATTTGGTTTATTTTAACGAGGTAATGAGGATATTTGGTTTATTTTAACGAGGTAATGAGGATATTTGGTTTATTTTAACGAGGTAGTGAGGATATTTGGTTTATTTTAACGAGGTAGTGAGGATATTTGGTTTATTTTAACGAGGTAGTGAGGATATTTGGTTTATTTTAACGAGGTAATGAGGATATTTGGTTTATTTTAACGAGGTAGTGAGGATATTTGGTTTATTTTAACGAGGTAATGAGGATATTTGGTTTATTTTAACGAGGTAGTGAGGATATTTGGTTTATTTTAACGAGGTAGTGAGGATATTTGGTTTATTTTAACGAGGTAGTGAGGATATTTGGTTTATTTTAACGAGGTAGTGAGGATATTTGGTTTATTTTAACGAGGTAGTGAGGATATTTGGTTTATTTTAACGAGGTAGTGAGGATATTTGGTTTATTTTAACGAGGTAATGAGGATATTTGGTTTATTTTAACGAGGTAATGAGGATATTTGGTTTATTTTAACGAGGTAATGAGGATATTTGGTTTATTTTAACGAGGTAGTGAGGATATTTGGTTTATTTTTAAACACGGCTACCTGTGAACCTGAATCTGTGTCCCTCTCCAGTTCAGTCCATTGAGGATCCCTTTGACCAGGATGACTGGGAACAATGGGCTAAGTTCACCTCCTCTGTGGACATCCAGGTGAGACGGAGGTGGACAGGTGTTTACTGTTTACTCTGTGGGTACCCTGACTCACCTGAGGGTCTGTCTCCACCAATCAGATCGTAGGAGATGATCTCACGGTAACCAATCCCAAGAGGATTCAGCAGGCGGTGGAGAAGAAGGCCTGCAACTGTCTCCTGCTCAAGGTCAACCAGATCGGCTCCGTCACCGAGTCCATCCAGGCGTAAGACACACGAACACCCAAAGACCTGTCTGTCTACCTGTCCATCTAAACTCCTGTCTGTCTACCTGTCCATCTAAACTCCTGTCTGTCTACCTGTCCATCTAAACACCTGTCTGTCTACCTGTCCATCTAAACTCCTGTCTGTCTACCTGTCCATCTAAACACCTGTCTGTCTACCTGTCCATCTAAACTCCTGTCTGTCTAAACATTATTCCCCATCACCCACCCCGTCCCGTCTCTTTGGCCCCGCCCCTGTCCCTCCTTCTCCCCCACTGTCCTCCATCCCCGTCTCTTTGGCCCCGCCCACTGTCCCTCCTTGCACCCCCCCCCGTCTCTTTGGCCCCGCCCCCTGTCCCTCCTTCTCCCCCACTGTCCTCCGCCCCCCGTCTCTTTGGTCCCGCCCCCTGTCCCTCCTTCTCCCCCACTGTCCTCCATCCCCGTCTCTTTGGCCCCGCCCCCTGTCCCTCCTTCTCCCTCACTGTCCTCCGCCCCCCGTCTCTTTGGTCCCGCCCCCTGTCCCTCCTTCCGCCCCCCGTCTCTTTGGCCCCGCCCCCTGCCTCTCCTTGTCTCAGGTGTAAGCTGGCTCAGAGCAGTGGTTGGGGTGTGATGGTCAGCCATCGTTCTGGAGAGACGGAGGACACCTTTATCTCTGACCTGGTGGTTGGACTCTGCACCGGACAGGTAGGATGTGGGTCGGGTTCTCCTGGTCAGAACCAACAGAACCGGGTTCTTCTTCTGTCTCCTGCTGGTTGGTTCCACTAAAGATGTCCCTCTGTTTCTCAGATTAAGACTGGCGCCCCCTGCAGGTCAGAGCGTCTGGCCAAATACAACCAGCTGATGAGGTGAGCACTTCCTGGTTCCTACAAAATAAAAGCCCTGATGTTTCCGAGCCGCTGATTCTCTGCTTCCTGCAGGATCGAGGAGGAACTCGGAGACAAGGCCAAGTTCGCTGGGAAAGACTTCCGTCACCCTAAGATCAACTGAGGCTCCGCCCCCACCCGCTCGCTGTCACCCTGACAACCTGAGGAGCCCCTCCCCCGTACAGAGGGAAGGTCACATGGGCCTCTAGCCCCGCCCTCCCTGTTGTTATTCCATAAACAATGTTTTCTATTAAAGCTCAGAGTGAGAAACAAATAAAATCAGTTTTTCTGAGTCCGGCTTCAGTTATTGTTGCTTCTGGTCCATGACTGGACCGGAACCAGAACCAGAACCTGCTGCTGGGTCGGGTCCAGATCAGAGTCAGTTCATGTCCACACACACACCACGGTGTGACGTCAATGCTGATTGGCTGAGGAGTTTGGGCTGCAGGCAGCAGGTTGCCTGGCAATGACCAGCAGCCGTGTCGGGCCTCTTACTGAAACCGGGCCGCCCAGAACCGACCCGAGATGAAGAGAAGGGAGGAGGAGGTGTTTCATGGTGACAGAGATGAAGTCGGACTCCTCCAGAACCACTAGTACAACCTGGACCTTCTGCTGACCCCTCAGTGACCCCCAGGCTGGACCGGTGGGGACAATCAGAACCACTGATTCAGAACCACTGCAGGTTCCTCCTTGGTTCTGGGTCGACACAGAACTTAGTTTGATGCAGCCACAAACACACAGTGAAGCCCTGCATCTTCTTTCTGATCAGGTGATTGGTGACCTTTTGTCCTCAGTGTGTGTGTGTGTGTGCTGGTTCCCTCTCTGTGGGTGTTTTATGAGGACCTGATGACGTCAGAGGCTGAATGGGGGGCGGGGCTTAGTCTGACGGGGACAAAGACGGCGGGGGGTCATTACAGACATCCGTCCTCCAGACCATGGGAGACCTCTCTGGCCCCGCCCCCTTCCACGGGAAATACTTTCTGACACAGACAGGTTGTCCGTGGCGACAGCTTAGGGAGGTCAAAGGTCGCAGAGAAGGAGCGGCGTCGTGTGTTTGGGTTTACGAGGAGGATGAAGATGGAGATGATTCTTCATCCTCAGCTGGGATCAGGGACCTCCAAGACCTCCAGGACCGGACGCCTCATCGGATGTGACCTGCTGAGGATGCTGAACATCATGGAGGTCTGATGGAGACTTCCAGGACCTTCAGGACCTCCAGGACCATCAGGACCTCCAGGGATCCTGGAGGTCCTGGAGGTCTGATGGAGACTTCCAGGACCTCCAGGACCTCCAAGACCTCCAGGACCATCAGGACCTCCAGGACCTCCAGGACCTCCAGGACCTCCAAGACCTCCAGGACCTCCAGGACCTCCAGGACCTCCAAGACCATCAGGACCTCCAGGACCTCCAGGACCTCCAAGACCTCCAGGACCTCCAAGACCTCCAGGACCTCCAGGACCTCCAGGACCTCCAGGACCTCCAAGACCATCAGGAGTCTGTCCTGAGGAGACCAGCAGGACGTCAGCAGGGACAGAACCGGTTCTGCTTCACTGACCCGGTCCGGCCCACATGTGGATCGTTGACGCTTCAACTTGACGTCCCCTCTCTGTCCCCCCCCCCCCCGTGTGTGTGAGGCAGCGTTGCCGGGGCAACAGCTGGAGGACCAGGGCTGCCTGAGGAATGTGTGACATCATGGCGCCGAGTCTTATAAAAGCAGAACCTCCTGGCTGTTCTGCAGACCCAGACCCGTCCCGGCTCGTCTCAGGACCGACCCGCCCGGACCAGAACCAGAACCGGGATCAGAACCAGAACCAGGACCACCAACAACCAGCAGAACCTTCTGGACCTTTGTTGGACTTTTTATTTGTTGAAGTAAGTTCTGCTGATTCATCATCATCATCATCATCATCATCATCATCATCATCACCATGTAGATGATGTTCAGGTTCTGGTTCTGATCCGGTCCAAACTCTTCTGGTTTATTAATAAAACATGAACTGATGAAGAGACGGACATAAACTCCACTAAAGATAAATCAGTAGATTTTATTTAGTTGGTTCACAATAAATAATTAAAACTGTGACTGAAACTAAAATAAAGATAAATTAACTGTTAAATCTGGAACAATGAGAGCTGATGAAAATAAATCGGATTAAATAAAGTTTTTCATATTTTTGTCAGTAAAACTAAATGTTTTCTGGGGCTGAGATAAAAATAATAGATGAAGATAAACTCCAGAAAAACTGGATGTGATGCGATAAATAAATATTCCTGGATGTTCAGGTCCTCTGAGTCTGTGGTGCCGTAGTGCCGCTGAGCAAGGCAGCATGAAGACCAGCACCAGCATGGAACCTTGAACCCTGCTGAGCTGCATATGTATATATACACGTATAAAAGCTAACGTAATGGCGGCTCATAGTGACTAAATGATGAATTGTCTCAAACGTATAAAGTGTTTCGTAATAAACATGTAAGTCCTCAGATTTTAGATGAAATAATTCTCTTTAAAAACCGACGTTCATTATTGATTATATTCTAGAGCTGCGGTGAATTATTCTTTGGTTAATAAATCATCCAGAAGGTAAAAGGAGTCGTTGCTTTCTGCAGCTCCTTCCCTTCTGTGTTTATGAAGATGTAGATTATATTTTTAATGAATGATAAATCAAGACAGAGAAATAGCTTTAATTAGTTAGAATTATGAATTTATGTTTACATTAATCTCCGACCGCTTTGTTGTGTGTCTGATGTCTGTCATTAGGCCCCGCCCCCTTTATTTTGATCATCACTGGGCCCCATTTAGCCCTCTTGAAAAGCGTCCTAGATACGCCCCTGCTCATTAGTCCTAATGAAGTATATTTAAGCTTATATAAACATCATTATTCACACATTATAGCAATAATCATTTTTAATATGAGTTAAACTTACTTTAGGGGTAAACGCAGCGGGTCTGACACATTAATAAGTACGGTTATAAGTTCAACCTTTCAGAGCAAAGCTGAGCGACGCAGAGGTGGGAGCATGGCAGCACCAGCAGCTACAGCCGCCACCGCAGAGCTTCATCTGCATGGCAGCACCAGCAGCTACAGCCGCCGCCGCAGAGCTTCATCTGCATGGCAGCACCAGCAGCTACAGCCGCCACCGCAGAGCTTCATCTGCATGGCAGCACCAGCAGCTACAGCCGCCACCGCAGAGCTTCATCTGCATGGCAGCACCAGCAGCTAAAGCCGCCACCGCAGAGCTTCATCTGCATGGCAGCACCAGCAGCTACAGCCGCCACCGCAGAGCTTCATCTGCATGGCAGCACCAGCAGCTACAGCCGCCGCTGCACTCATAATAAAGTTTCACAGATTGGTTCTGCTGCTGCTGAGGAGAAAAGCAAAGAGCCAGTTCTACAGGTCCTTCTCAAAAAATTAGCATATTGTGATAAAGTTCATTCTTTTCCATAATGTAATGATAAAAATTGAACTTTCATATATTTTAGATTCATTGCACACCAACTGAAATATTTCAGGTCTTTTATTGTTTTAAAACTGATGATTTTGGCATACAGCTCATGAAAACCCAAAATTCCTATCTCAAAAAATGAGCATATTTCATCCGACCAATAAAAGAAAAGTGTTTTTAATACAAAAAAAGTCAACCTTCAAATAATGATGTTCAGTTATGCACTCAATACTTGGTGAGGAATCCTTTAGCAGAAACGACTGCTTCAATGCGGCGTGGCATGGAGGCAATCAGCCTGTGGCACTGCTGAGGTGTTATGGAGGCCCAGGATGCTTCGATAGCGGCCTTAAGCTCATCCAGAGTGTTGGGTCTTCTGTCTCTCAACTTCCTCTTCACAATATCCCACAGATTCTCTATGGGGTTCAGGTCAGGAGAGTTGGCAGGCCAATGGAGCCCAGTAATACCATGGTCAGTAAACCATTTACCAGTGGTTTTGGCACTGTGAGCAGGTGCCAGGTCGTCTTCATCTCCATCAAGCTTTTCAGCAGATGGAAGCATGAAGTGCTCCAACATCTCCTGATAGCTAGCTGCATTGACCCTGCCCTTGATAAAACACAGTGGACCAACACCAGCAGCTGACATGGCGCCCCAGACCATCACTGACTGTGGGTACTTGACACTGGCCGGGTCGGGGGGCCCGGGTCGGGGGGCCTGGTTAGGGCCCGGGTCGGGGGGCCGGGTCGGGGGGCCCGGGTCGGGGGGCCCGGGTCGGGGGGCCCGGTCGGGGGGCCCGGGTCGGGGGCCCGGGTCGGGGGGCCTGGTTAGGGCCCGGGTCGGGGGCCCGGGTCGGGGGGCCTGGTTAGGGCCCGGGTCGGGGGCCCGGGTCGGGGGGCCCGGTCGGGGGGCCCTTGTGGTTCCGGCCCAGAGAATCAGAGGATGGTTTCTTTTCTTGTTTCATTTTAATAAAAACATTTTTAATCATTTTCTGATCAATTTTTTCTTTTCAGGTTTTAATTTATTGTCTGCTCCGAATAAAGATGGACGCCTTTGTTGCTGTGGTCCTCCTCCTCCTCATGGTTTCCGTGGAAACGAGGCCTTCTCCTCCCAACGACGACCAACAGGTCTGTCCTCCGTCTCTGCTGTCTGGACCTCTCGGCTGATTGGTCTGTCCTGGTCATGTGACAGTGATGTCACCGGTTACCTGCTCATTTCCACAGGTGTTACTCTCTCTCTTCGGCTCTCGTCTCTCCTCCCTCATCGAGGCCACGCCCACCCAGCGTGACATCACAGAGGGCTCTGCCTCCCCGCCCCCCTCCCCGTCTCCGTCAGAGGGGCCGGCCCTGAGTCGCCATGGGAACGGGAGCGGATTGGTCAGCAGACAGGAGGCGGTCCCTCGGTCCTTCCTGGACTTCCTGCGACGGCAGGTGAAGACGAAGAGGCGGAGCCACAAGTCCATGGTGGGAGGAAGAGGATGCTTCGGGATGAAGCTGGACCGCATCGGCTCCATCAGCGGCCTGGGCTGCTAGGGACGTTACCGTGGCGACGGTGCTGCTTTGATGCTGACCCTGCGTGACCTCTGACCTCCAGGCAGAGACTTCATGTTAGACTGTACTAACCTCCTAGTGACCTTTGACCTGCCGGCCAGCAGAGCCGTGTGTGTATGTGACTGAACTCAGCTGCATTAAAATGATCTTCTACCTTTTGCTCCTCCTGCTGCTTCATTTCACCAGAATCACTGAGGTTCTGCTGCAGTATCATAAAGAGAATTAGGACGCAGAACAGCCCCACAGCATGATGCTGCCAACCCCATACTACACAGTAGAGATGATCTTCTCAGGCTTTTTCTTCCAGACATCAAACAGTTCTACTTTAGGTCCATCAGACCAGAGGACGTGTCTCTGTCTGTCCAGTCTGGAATCTGTTTTTCTATGTTGGACAGAGAGGAATGACTTCTTCTCCTCCGCGTGGCGTCTCAGCCAATCACAAACTGGGAAAATGAGTTAAAGTCCAAGCTGACCTAGAAAGCTACCCTAACCCTGATCTAATTCAACATATTTAATGATTCACTGAGAAACACACGATAAACAACCATCAGGTTCTACCATCTCTCTGGGCAAACTGGACCGGGTCGCTGGTACCACTGGTACCACCAGGTGAGCCGCATCCAGTCAGAGCAGATAGACGCCAAGGTTTTCTCTTTCTTTCCTCCCTGTAGCGTGAAAAGGCGCAGTTCCTCTCCTGCCACCAGGGGGCAGCAGAGAGTCTCCATCGGTCTGTCCCGTGTCACGTGACGCGGGAGGTTCCTCGAAGTTCAGCTAGCAGTTAGCAGCTAGCAGCTAGCATCGGTTCCTCGGAGGTTACCCGCGGAGCGGAACCGAGCCCAACCCGAGCTGAGACTCTGCTCCTCGGGGACATTCAGCCCTCTAACGCCCCCGGCCTCCAGCCTTCCTCTGCTGCTCTCTGTGGCCTGGTTCTGACCCGGTTCTGACCCGGTTTCCTCCGGCTCCGGTGGTTACGGTGGGAACATGTCTGCGGTTCAGCGGATGAAGGTGGCCAACGAGCGGCACAGCAAGACGATCACACAGCGGGGACACGTCCAGAAAACCTCGGTGGGTTCCGTCCTGTTCTGGTACATGTGTTTGGATCAGAACCAGCGGTAAATGGAGCGGAACCATGCCCTTATATGGTCAGTGGCTCATCTCTGCTGGCTAACGGGGTGACAGCAGGAAGTGACCAGACTCCTTTAACAAAGTTTAGCTTTTTAAATGATTCTCTAATTCAATCAGAACCACAAACTGCAAACATCGGATTAAACTGATTACGTGAGTGGGTCAGAACCTGTGTTCGGTTCGGCCCGCAGTCTGGGTCCAGCTCTTTGTTTGGTGGAGCTCATTTAAATGTTACATAACTGCTCCAGGTTGGTTCTTAACAAGCTGAGAACCCGTCCTGCTACTGACTGGACCTGGGTTCTGTCAGCCGGAACCAGAACAGAACTGATCCAGCTTTCAGGTAGAAGGAACACTTCTGGTTCGGTTCTGGCAGAGAAGATGGAGGTCCACCAGGTTCTGGACCGTCTGCAGAGGCTCAACAGAACCGGGTTAGAACCAGCAAGGCGGGTTAGGGACCAGAACCTGAAGGATCCAGAGGTAGAGGTCCCGTTGGGCTGCAGATAGGGTGGTGGCGGGTTGGGATGGTTCTGACCCGGTTTCAGTCAGACGTGCCTGATTGATCCTGTACTCCAGATAACAGGGAGGAGTCCAGGTCCAGTTACAGACTGCAGGTCCATCAGGTTCTGGTCATTTGGACCTGCTGAGCGGGTTTCTCTCCTCCTGGTTCTTTAGCCTGTCTGCAGCTCCTCAGAAGCCCGCAGGATCACTCCCCACCACCTGCATGTCTGGGCTGACAGAACCAGACGGTGGGTCGGGTTCTTCTTCACTCATGGCCCGGTTTATATGAACACATCTAAACTCTGATTAGTCTGAACCAGAACCCCCCCCCAGCTTCTGTCAGGGCTCAGCCAATCAGCTGCTTACCCAGCTGTAGAAGACCCGCCCCCATGCAGGCGGCTGTCCCAGCATCCAGAACACGCCCAGTTTAATTAGATCTAGTGGATCCACTGGAACGATTGGGACATAAAGTATCGACATATATCGCCGTTCCCTATTGGGCAGCCTAAGCCCCGCCCATCTCTATCCGCTCCAATACTGTCAGAGATAAAGTTATTATCTGATCCCGTCTGAAATGTTCCACATGGATTTAACATCTGATGTCTGTGAATTTTAAAAACACATTTTGATGCAGATAAAGCGCTAATTTTCAACAGTTACTGTAGCTTTTATGTGGCAACACATAATGGACTACAACAGAAGAAGAAGAAGAAAGATGGCGGTGAGTTTAGCGAGCTTCGCCTCCTTCCAGGATGAATGAAGGACATTAAAGATGGAGAAAACCTCTATAAATGTGGATATGTAGGAAGTAGCAGCCATGTTGGGGGAGAAACAGTCAGAGCCAACATGGAGGACGAGCTCTACAAGGTGGCTAATGTTAGCTAGCGCCATAAATGCTGCTTCTGATTAGTAGGCAGTTTAATTATGAATTTTACAAGTAAATAAATCATAAATCACACGACAAACAGTGGAAACAAACATTTTAAACTGAGGTACAGAATGTGTGATTCAGACCATAAAATAACTTTTATCGCTGCGTTGACTTTCATTCAGGAGGCCGACAGGAAGGGGAGGAGCCTCAGACATGTGATATAGACTCATTACATGCAAAGCAAGATATTTTAATGTTGATGATTATGGTTTACAGTAAAAAACCCAAATTCTAAATCTCAAATAATTAGAATATGACAGTAAATCAATAAAACAAGGACTTACAAGGACCTGTGTAAAGTCTAACCCTGCATATGTAGTCAGTAGTTGGTCTGGGCTCCTTGTGCATCAATGACTGCCTCAATGCGGCGTAGCATGGATGCTAGCAGCATGTAGCTCTGCTCAGGTGTTATGGAAGACCTTCTGCATTGTTCCATCATGTCTCTCATCTTTCTCTTGGCAATGCTCCATAGATTCTCTATGGGGGTCAAAGGTCAGGCCAGTCTACTGGCCCATCAAGCCCAGTAATCCCACGGTCATTGAAGCAGATTCTGATACTTTAGGCAGTGTGGGCCGGTGGACGGGTTCTGGTTCTGACTAGGAACCAGGTTCTGACTAGGAACCAGACCCGTGGAGCGTCTCCAGGTCCCATAACAACCCGTCTGGTTCTGGTTCTGACTAGGAACCAGGTTCTGACTAGGAACCAGACCCGTGGAGCGTCTCCAGGTCCCGTAACAACCCGTCTGGTTCTGGTTCTGGTTCTGACTAGGAACCAGACCCGTGGAGCGTCTCCAGGTCCCATAACAACCCGTCTGGTTCTGGTTCTGGTTCTGACTAGGAACCAGGTTCTGACTAGGAACCAGACCCGTGGAGCATCTCCAGGTCCCATAACAACCCGTCTGGTTCTGGTTCTGACTAGAACCCAGACCCATGGAGTGTCTCCAGGTCCCATAACAACCGTCTGGTTCTGGTTCTGGTTCTGACTAGGACCCAGACCCATGGAGTGTCTCCAGGTCCCATAACGACCCGCCTGGTTCTGACTAGGACCCAGACCCATGGAGTGTCTCCAGGTCCCATAACGACCCGCCTGGTTCTGGTTCTGACTAGGACCCAGACCCATGGAGTGTCTCCAGGTCCCATAACAACCGTCTGGTTCTGGTTCTGGTTCTGACTAGGACCCAGACCCATGGAGTGTCTCCAGGTCCCATAACAACCGTCTGGTTCTGGTTCTGACTAGGACCCAGACCCATGGAGTGTCTCCAGGTCCCATAACGACCCGCCTGGTTCTGGTTCTGACTAGGACCCAGACCCGTGGAGCGTCTCCAGGTCCCATAACGACCCCTCTGGTTCTGGTTCTGGTTCTGACTAGGAACCAGGTTCTGACTAGGAACCTGACCCATGGAGCGTCTCCAGGTCCCATAACAACCCGTCTGGTTCTGGTTCTGACTAGGAACCAGACCTGTGGAGCGTCTCCAGGTCCCGTAACAACCCGTCTGGTTCTGGTTCTGGTTCTGACTAGGAACCAGACCCGTGGAGCGTCTCCAGGTCCCATAACAACCGTCTGGTTCTGGTTCTGACTAGGAACCAGACCCGTGGAGCGTCTCCAGGTCCCATAACGACCCCTCTGGTTCTGGTTCTGGTTCTGACTAGGAACCAGACCCGTGGAGCGTCTCCAGGTCCCGTAACAACCCGTCTGGTTCTGGTTCTGACTAGGAACCAGACCCACGGAGCGTCTCCAGGTCCCATAACGACCCGTCTGGTTCTGGTTCTGACTAGGACCCAGACCCGTGGAGCGTCTCCAGGTCCCGTAACAACCTGTCTGGTTCTGGTTCTGACTAGGAACCAGACCCACGGAGCGTCTCCAGGTCCCATAACGACCCGTCTGGTTCTGGTTCTGACTAGGACCCAGACCCGTGGAGCGTCTCCAGGTCCCGTAACAACCCGTCTGGTTCTGGTTCTGGTTCTGACTAGGACCCAGACCCATGGAGTGTCTCCAGGTCCCATAACGACCCGTCTGGTTCTGGTTCTGACTAGGACCCAGACCCGTGGAGCGTCTCCAGGTCCCGTAACAACCCGTCTGGTTCTGGTTCTGGTTCTGACTAGGAACCAGACCCACGGAGCGTCTCCAGGTCCCATAACAACCCGTCTGGTTCTGGTTCTGGTTCTGACTAGGACCCAGACCCGTGGAGCGTCTCCAGGTCCCATAACGACCCCTCTGGTTCTGGTTCTGGTTCTGGTTCTGGTTCTGGTTCTGACTAGGAACCAGGTTCTGACTAGGAACCTGGCCCATGGAGCGTCTCCAGGTCCCATAACAACCCGTCTGGTTCTGGTTCTGGTTCTGGTTCTGACTAGGACCCAGACCCATGGAGTGTCTCCAGGTCCCATAACGACCCCTCTGGTTCTGGTTCTGGTTCTGACTAGGAACCAGACCCACGGAGCGTCTCCAGGTCCCATAACGACCCGTCTGGTTCTGGTTCTGACTAGGAACCAGACCCATGGAGTGTCTCCAGGTCCCATAACAACCGTCTGGTTCTGGTTCTGACTAGGAACCAGACCCGTGGAGCGTCTCCAGGTCCCATAACAACCCGTCTGGTTCTGGTTCTGACTAGGAACCAGACCCGTGGAGCGTCTCCAGGTCCCATAACAACCCGTCTGGTTCTGGTTCTGACTAGGAACCAGGTTCTGACTAGGACCCAGACCCGTGGAGCGTCTCCAGGTCCCATAACAACCCGTCCGGTTCTGGTTCTGGTTCTGACTAGGAACCAGGTTCTGACTAGGAACCAGACCCATGGAGCGTCTCCAGGTCCCATAACAACCCGTCTGGTTCTGGTTCTGACTAGGAACCAGACCCGTGGAGCGTCTCCAGGTCCCATAACAACCCGTCTGGTTCTGGTTCTGACTAGAACCCAGACCCATGGAGTGTCTCCAGGTCCCATAACAACCGTCTGGTTCTGGTTCTGGTTCTGACTAGAACCCAGACCCATGGAGTGTCTCCAGGTCCCATAACAACCCGTCTGGTTCTGGTTCTGGTTCTGACTAGGAACCAGGTTCTGACTAGGACCCAGACCCATGGAGTGTCTCCAGGTCCCATAACGACCCGCCTGGTTCTGATTAGGACCCAGACCCATGAAGTGTCTCCAGGTCCCATAACGACCCGCCTGGTTCTGGTTCTGACTAGGACCCAGACCCATGGAGTGTCTCCAGGTCCCATAACAACCCGTCTGGTTCTGGTTCTGACTAGGACCCAGACCCATGGAGTGTCTCCAGGTCCCATAACAACCGTCTGGTTCTGGTTCTGACTAGGACCCAGACCCATGGAGTGTCTCCAGGTCCCATAACGACCCGCCTGGTTCTGGTTCTGACTAGGACCCAGACCCATGGAGTGTCTCCAGGTCCCATAACGACCCGCCTGGTTCTGGTTCTGACTAGGACCCAGACCCATGGTGTGTCTCCAGGTCCCATAAAGACCCGCCTGGTTCTGACTAGGACCCAGACCCATGGAGTGTCTCCAGGTCCCATAACGACCCGCCTGGTTCTGGTTCTGACTAGGACCCAGACCCATGGAGTGTCTCCAGGTCCCATAACAACCGTCTGGTTCTGGTTCTGGTTCTGACTAGGACCCAGACCCATGGAGTGTCTCCAGGTCCCATAACAACCCGTCTGGTTCTGGTTCTGACTAGGACCCAGACCCATGGAGTGTCTCCAGGTCCCATAACGACCCGCCTGGTTCTGGTTCTGGTTCTGACTAGGACCCAGACCCACGGAGCGTCTCCAGGTCCCATAACAACCGTCTGGTTCTGGTTCTGACTAGGACCCAGACCCATGGAGTGTCTCCAGGTCCCATAACGACCCGCCTGGTTCTGGTTCTGACTAGGACCCAGACCCATGGAGTGTCTCCAGGTCCCATAACGACCCGCCTGGTTCTGGTTCTGGTTCTGACTAGGAACCAGGTTCTGACTAGGAACCTGACCCATGGAGTGTCTCCAGGTCCCATAACGACCCGCCTGGTTCTGGTTCTGACTAGGACCCAGACCCATGGAGTGTCTCCAGGTCCCATAACGACCCGCCTGGTTCTGGTTCTGGTTCTGACTAGGAACCAGGTTCTGACTAGGAACCAGACCCGTGGAGCGTCTCCAGGTCCCATAACGACCCCTCTGGTTCTGGTTCTGGTTCTGGTTCTGACTAGGAACCAGGTTCTGACTAGGAACCTGACCCATGGAGCGTCTCCAGGTCCCATAACAACCCGTCTGGTTCTGGTTCTGGTTCTGACTAGGAACCAGACCCGTGGAGCGTCTCCAGGTCCCGTAACAACCCGTCTGGTTCTGGTTCTGGTTCTGACTAGGAACCAGACGCTCCGTGGTTCTGACTAGGAACCAGACCCACGGAGCGTCTCCAGGTCCCATAACGACCCGTCTGGTTCTGGTTCTGACTAGGAACCAGACCCGTGGAGCGTCTCCAGGTCCCATAACGACCCCTCTGGTTCTGGTTCTGGTTCTGACTAGGAACCAGACCCGGGGAGCGTCTCCAGGTCCCGTAACAACCCGTCTGGTTCTGGTTCTGACTAGGAACCAGACCCACGGAGCGTCTCCAGGTCCCATAACGACCCGTCTGGTTCTGGTTCTGACTAGGACCCAGACCCATGGAGTGTCTCCAGGTCCCATAACGACCCCTCTGGTTCTGGTTCTGGTTCTGGTTCTGACTAGGACCCAGACCCGTGGAGCGTCTCCAGGTCCCGTAACAACCCGTCTGGTTCTGGTTCTGGTTCTGACTAGGACCCAGACCCATGGAGTGTCTCCAGGTCCCATAACGACCCCTCTGGTTCTGGTTCTGGTTCTGGTTCTGACTAGGACCCAGACCCGTGGAGCGTCTCCAGGTCCCATAAGAACCCGTCTGGTTCTGGTTCTGACTAGGAACCAGACCCACGGAGCGTCTCCAGGTCCCATAACAACCCGTCTGGTTCTGGTTCTGGTTCTGGTTCTGACTAGGACCCAGACCCGTGGAGCGACTCCAGGTCCCATAACGACCCCTCTGGTTCTGGTTCTGGTTCTGGTTCTGACTAGGAACCTGTGTGTCTGTGTTCCAGAGGCCGGTGAACGAGGAGAAGTCCCCTGTGGGCCCCTGGCTCCTGGCGCTGTTCGTCTTCGTGGTCTGTGGCTCAGGTGAGTGACCCGGGGTGGGGAACCGGACCAGACCGGGTCGGGTCCAGGAGCAGCCAGAGAACTCATTGGACCTGCTGGTACCAGTAGAACCTCATAGTGATGGAACCAGAATCGCTGAGTTTCTACGGCCCGTTACCAAGGTTACCAAGGCAGGAAGTGTTGCAGATAAACAGGAAGTGAAGAAACCGTAAAGTCTCTTATCTTTACACCCAGACAGGAAGTAGAACAGGAAGCTGCTCCTCATCGCCATGACGATGGTTTCTGAACCAGAACCTTCATCAGGTTCAGCTTTGGCCCAAACAGCATCAGAGGTTCTGCTGCAGCTACAGCAGGTTCTGGTTCCACCGACCTGATGATGATGATGATGATGTCAGAGCAGGTCCTCCAGCAGAGAGCATGTTTTAGCTCCGCCTCCCCACAGCTTTATCTGCATGATTTTATCAGAGAAGAAGAATGAATGAAACTACAGTGAACCTAATGTTCCTGCTGCTACAGCAACCATCAGTTATACGTCTGTCACAGCTAATAAACGTGCTAATATTACATGGTTATAGTTACATTATCACTACGGCTCAGAGCAATAACTAAAACGTTAATAACAGAATATCACTGGCAGACTCTCTGATGGAGGTTCTTATATTCACCAGCAGCCTCACTTCCATCTTCTACTATATTCTACAGGGTCTGCTGGTTTCATTAGCCGCCCGCTTCGCCCAGTGCAACTTAAACCACCTTAACACCACCCGGTCCCGTGACTCTGGACTTTAGACCCAAACCAGAGTTCTGGACGCTCTGTGGGTGGAGCCCCCTGTAGGTAGAGCCCCCTGTGAGTGGAGCTCCAGGTGGGTGGAGCCCCATGTGGGTGGAGCCTGTGGGTGAAGCCTGTAGTTGGAGCCCCTGTGGGTGGAGCCTGTAGTTGGAGCCCCTGTGGGTGGAGCCTGTTTATCTTCACCTGAGGACAGTGACGTATCAAACTGACCTGGAGCTGCTGCTAACCTCCTCCTCTCTCTGTCTTTCAGCCATCTTCCAGATCATCCAGAGCATCAGACAGGGCCTGTGATGACCTCTGACCCCGGAGCCAAGCCTGCCTTCATCACTCCGCCCAACACACACACATACGTACAGGTCTTTCTAGCTTTGTGGGGACTCTAACTTATTGGTCGTCTCTGTCAACTTAAACCTGAACTGTAAAAAGGGTCTGTCCCCTGAAGAGGGATGGACCCTGGCTCACACTGAAGACATGTCCTTATAGTGTCCTCACACTGAAGACATGTCCTTATAGTGTCCTCACACTGAAGACATGTCCTCACACTGAAGACATGTCCTTATAGTGTCCTCACACTGAAGACATGTCCTCACACTGAAGACATGTCCTTATAGTGTCCTCACACTGAAGACATGTCCTTATAGTGTCCTCACACTGAAGACATGTCCTTATAGTGTCCTCACACTGAAGACATGTCTTCGTCTTCAGTGTGAGGACACTATAAGGACATGTCTTCAGTGTGAGGACATGTCTTCAGTACAAGGACACGTCTCCACTTTGGAGACGTGTCCTTGTACTGAAGACATGTCCTCACACTGCTGATTTTGAGCCCTCGTCCCCACAGAGACAGAAAGACCAGAACACTCACACACACACTCGTTCCTGTGGAGTTAAACTCTTATTTCTCTTCCTTCTGCACCAACATTGTTTTATATTAATATAATTAGGATTTTGAGTTGAAGCTGATCCGATGTTGGTTTCTGGCATCAGATGAAGTCTTAACCGTCGTTCCAGCTGCTTGCTGTCGTCTCTGCTGCTGATTTATAGGGACATTCTGCTGTTTCTGAACCCGTCAGACTTTGACTGGTCCCTCAGAACCCAGACTCACCGTTAGTGACGATTATTTAAAGATATTTATGACCATCCCTGAAAAGCCATAAAGCTGAGATTTCAGCCAGGATCAGACGATCCTCCTTCCTATTAAGCTGTGACCGTTAACACATCCTCTGATTTTCACAATAAAAGCCCACCACGTCCTGTCTGCTGTTATAACGAGCCGCTGTGCTTAAACGAGGCGACTGCAGGTGTTTAGCTCCGCCTCCAGGACGCCTGACGTGAATTTTACTGTAAAACACCTGAAACCGATGACGACTAGCTCCCCGCTGCAGCTGTGTGTTTGTCTCCCCCTGCTGGACGATTTTCTCCACTTTTATACAAAATAAAGCTTCAGATATTTTTCTCTATGTGCCTCTGAGTCCCGTCTTTAATCCCAGCAGCTCTAAAGGAACGAAAGGTTCTGGTGCTGAGACCGGGTCACGACTACCATCTACGGGACCAGAACCCGTCCAGAACCACAGACCTGACTAGGACAGAGACCGGGTCACGACTACCATCTATGGGACCAGAACCCGTCCAGAACCACAGACCTGACTAGGACAGAGACCGGGTCACGACTACCATCTACGGGACCAGAACCCGTCCAGAACCACAGACCGGACTAGGACAGAGACCGGGTCACGACTACCATCTACGGGACCAGAACCCGTCCAGAACCACAGACCTGACTAGGACAGAGACCGGGTCACGACTACCATCTACGGGACCAGAACCCGTCCAGAACCACAGACCGGACTAGGACCTATTATTATTAGAGGATCTTTTATTATTCCCCTCAGCTGCAGAGTTTTAGTCGTGTCATGAAATCAGTGAATGTGGATAATCTTTATGTCTAATATCACTTCTTGTTCTGGGTTATAGTTTTATCATCTCAGTTAAGTTTCAGTCTAAACGGTGAATATTAAACACTAAATGTTGTTAAAGGAGGAACAGATGGAGATCCGGTGGAACATTCCGGTTCTTCTATCATCATAGAACAGCTCTAAGGTCCACTTGGTTCTGATCCAGTAAATGCTCCAGCTCTGGTTTGGGCCGGTACTGGTTGAGGGTTCCTGACATGTAGTACGGTCTGATGTGACCTAGATCCATCTTTATTCCTCCGGTTCTGCTGGGTTCTGTTCATTTAACCTGACCCGTGGGTCAGACATCGGTTCTGGTAGCTTGTTAGGAAATAAATACTGAAAAATGGAAGACGATTTAATGTAGACTGTTAGAGAACGTAGAGCTAGGGTTCTATTATTTAACGTAGAGCTGGGGTTCTATTATTTAACGTAGAGCTGGGGTTCTATTATTTAACGTAGAGCTGGGGTTCTATTATTTAACGTAGAGCTGTGGTTCTATTATTTAACGTAGAGCTAGGGTTCTATTATTTAACGTAGAGCTGGGGTTGTATTATTTAACGTAGAGCTGGGGTTCTATTATTTAACGTAGAGCTGGGGTTCTATTATTTAACGTAGAGCTGGGGTTCTATTATTAAACGTAGAGCTGAGGTTCTATTTAACGTAGAGCTGGGGTTCTATTATTTAACGTAGAGCTGGGGTTCTATTATTTAACGTAGAGCTGGGGTTCTATTATTTAACGTAGAGCTGGGGTTCTATTATTTAACGTAGAGCTGAGGTTCTATTTAACGTACAGCTGAGGTTCTATATTTAACGTAGAGCTGGGGTTCTATTATTTAACGTAGAGCTGGGATTCTATTTAACGTAGAGCTAGGGTTTTATTATTTAACGTAGAGCTGGGGTTCTATTATTTAACGTAGAGCTGGGGTTCTATTATTTAACGTAGAGCTGGGGTTCTATTATTTAATGTAGAGCTGAGGTTCTATTTAACGTACAGCTGAGGTTCTATTTAACGTAGAGCTGGGGTTCTATTATTTAACGTAGAGCTGAGGTTCTATTTAACGTAGAGCTGGGGTTCTATTATTTAACGTAGAGCTGGGGTTCTATTATTTAACGTAGAGCTGGGGTTCTATTATTTAACGTAGAGCTGGGGTTCTATTATTTAACGTAGAGCTGGGGTTCTATTATTTAACGTAGAGCTAGGGTTCTATTATTTAACGTAGAGCTGGGGTTCTATTATTTAACGTAGAGCTGGGGTTCTATTATTTAACGTAGAGCTGGGGTTCTATTATTTAACGTAGAGCTGAGGTTCTATTATTTAACGTAGAGCTGGGGTTCTATTATTTAACGTAGAGCTGGGGTTCTATTATTTAACGTAGAGCTGGGGTTCTATTATTTAACGTAGAGCTGGGGTTCTATTATTTAACGTAGAGCTGGGGTTCTATTATTTAACGTAGAGCTGAGGTTCTATTTAACGTACAGCTGAGGTTCTATTTAACGTAGAGCTGGGGTTCTATTATTTAACGTAGAGCTGGGATTCTATTTAACGTAGAGCTAGGGTTCTATTATTTAACGTAGAGCTGGGGTTCTATTATTTAACGTAGAGCTGGGGTTCTATTATTTAACGTAGAGCTCAGGTTCTATTTAACGTACAGCTGAGGTTCTATTTAACGTACAGCTGAGGTTCTATTTAACGTAGAGCTGAGGTTCTATTTAACGTAGAGCTGAGGTTCTATTTAACGTAGAGCTGGGGTTCTATTATTTAACGTAGAGCTGGGATTCTATTATTTAACATAGAGCTAGGGTTCTATTATTTAACGTAGAGCTGGGGTTCTATTATTTAACGTAGAGCGGGGGTTCTATTATTTACCGTAGAGCTGGGGTTCTATTATTTAATGTAGAGCTGAGGTTCTATTATTTAACGTAGAGCTGGGGTTCTATTATTTAACGTAGAGCTGGGGTTCTATTATTTAACGTAGAGCTGAGGTTCTATTATTTAACGTAGAGCTGGGGTTCTATTATTTAACGTAGAGCTGGGGTTCTATTATTTAACGTAGAGCTGGGGTTCTATTATTTAACGTAGAGCTGGGGTTCTATTATTTAACGTAGAGCTGGGGTTCTATTATTTAACGTAGAGCTGAGGTTCTATTATTTAACGTAGAGCTAGGGTTCTATTATTTAACGTAGAGCTGGGGTTCTATTATTTAACGTAGAGCTGGGGTTCTAATATTTAACGTAGAGCTAGGGTTCTATTATTTAACGTAGAGCTAGGGTTCTATTATTTAACGTAGAGCTGAGGTTCTATTAACGTAGAGCTGTGGTTCTATTATTTAAAATAGAGCTGGGGTTCTATTATTTAACATAGAGCTGGGGTTCTATTATTTAACATAGACCTAGGGTTCTCTTATTTAACGTAGACCTAGGGTTCTCTTATTTAACGTAGAGCTAGGGTTCTCTTATTTAACATAGAGCTAGGGTTCTATTATTTAACGTAGAGCTGGGGTTCTATTATTTAACGTAGAGCTGAGGTTCTATTAACGTAGAGCTGGGGTTCTATTATTTAACGTAGCGCTGTGGTTCTATTATTTAACGTAGAGCTGAGGTTCTATTATTTAACGTAGAGCTGGGGTTCTATTATTTAACGTAGAGCTGGGGTTGTATTATTTAACAGAGCTGGGGTTCTATTTAACGTAGAGCTGGGGTTCTATTATTTAACGTAGAGCTGGGGTTCTATTATTTAACGTAGAGCTGGGGTTCTATTATTTAACGTAGAGCTGGGGTTCTATTATTTCACTTAGAGCTGGGGTTCTATTATTTAACGTAGAGCTGGGGTTCTATTATTTAACATAGAGCTGGGGTTCTATTATTTTACTTAGAGCTAGGGTTCTATTATCTAACGTAGAGCTGGGGTTCTATTATTTAACGTAGAGCTGGGGTTCTATTATTTAACGTAGAGCTGAGGTTCTATTATTTAACGTAGAGCTGGGGTTCTATTATTTAACGTAGAGCTGGGGTTCTATTATTTAACGTAGAGCTGGGGTTCTATTATTTAACGTAGAGCTGAAGTTCTATTATCTAACGTAGAGCTGGGGTTCTATTATTTAACGTAGAGCTGGGGTTCTATTATTTAACGTAGAGCTGAAGTTCTATTATCTAACGTAGAGCTGGGGTTCTATTATTTAACGTAGAGCTGGGGTTCTATTATTTAACGTAGAGCTGAAGTTCTATTATCTAACGTAGAGCTGGGGTTCTATTATTTAACGTAGAGCTGGGGTTCTATTATTTAACGTAGAGCTGAGGTTCTATTATTTAACGTAGAGCTGGGGTTCTATTATTTAACGTAGAGCTGAGGTTCTATTATTTAACGTAGAGCTGGGGTTCTATTATTTAACGTAGAGCTGGGGTTCTATTATTTAACGTAGAGCTGAGGTTCTATTATTTAACGTAGAGCTGGGGTTCTATTATTTAACGTAGAGCTGGGGTGCCCGCTAACCTCTGTTAGCTTCAGTTAGCTCGTAGCTACATCGGCTCAGAGTTTGATGGGTGTCAATCATCCGCCCCCACCCTCACAGCCCCACGCTAAGCTCCGCCTCTTTGCCTATTTTTGACGGCCAAGATGGTGGTGGTGGGAACCGCCCACTGCACTTAAATTCAGCTCTTCAGAAAGCTACAGATGATGTCACAGAGGCTCCGCCCATCTTTTATATACATTCTATTGGGCTTTAGGAGATCTAGATCTACAGATGTAGAGCAGCTTCAGCCAGAACATAGATAAAAGTTCTGCAAACCTGCAGCAGTCGGACCAGAACCACCTAAAAGAACCAAATGAACCTCTAAATGACACCAGAAACAAGACGGTTCCTCCTTAAAAAACCTCCAGAACCGAAAGGATGAAGATCCTTTCAGCTGCTTCTACCTGAGACCTTCTCCTTCCAGGCAGAGGTCAGAGGTCAGAGGTGGAACCAGCAGCTGGACCGGCTTCCTTTACAGCTCCAGAACCAGATCCTCAGAGCGGATTCTGGTGGTTCCGTCCATTTCCTGATCCAAGATGAGCCTGACCCTTGACCTCTGACCCTAACAGAACCAACCGGATCCTGGTTCAAATGAACTGGACCTGGTTCTGGTGCCTCCAGCTGAGCTTTAATGTTGGACCCAGAATAATAGGTGGAGCTGATGTCAGAAGGTCCAGAACCTTCCTCTGGGTCAGAATCAGAAAGTCCTGTAGTAAAGACTGGACCTCCGCCGCGGCCCCGCCCTCCTCCGTAGCTACGCGATGACGTCAGAAGCAGAGAACATGGCGGCTGAGCTGAAGGCGGAAGGTAAATGAGCATTAACTGACGTTTTTAGCTGTAAATACGTCCTGGCTCGGTTCTGGAGGTTCGGCTTCTGTCCGTTTTATTCCCCGGTGTTTCGGTGTGTCTGACGGGCGGAAGGCTGGCTGCTGTTTAACCCGCTGCTGCAGCCCTCAGCCCGGGTATTACAGGTGTTTATCCACCGCTGCTGGGCTGCAGACGACCACAACATCCCTGGCAGGGTTCGGTTCTGGTCGGGTTCAGAGCTGCCTCTGCTTCGTTTAGTCTGCAAGTCAATGCTACGGAGCTTAGCAGCCTCCACACAGAACCGGAGCAGCTAAAGTCCCATAGCCGGGAACAGGCGCCGAGGGGCGGCAGCAGCAGCCAGGAGAGTCCGCGGTCTGACAGCGGCCTCCTGGAGGGGGAGTGGTGGGGGGGTTCTGGTTCCGAGTGGGAGGGCGGTCCAATCAGGCTCATTTCTTATCATCATAATTATTAAATGATTAAAAGCGTCTCATTTAATGTGTCACACTCCACATGAATGGTTTTATTATGAACGTGAGGAGATCGGAACCGGTTCTGGTCCGGTTGTGTTAGCGGTGAGGTTCGGCGTTTCAGCGGGTTATATAAGGCTGCACGCACGCTCCCCATGTAAAGTGGACCCGAATGTGGTTGTTGCTAGGCAACTGGGCTCCTCTGCAGGAAGTGTGTGTTATCGGTGTGTCTCTGTGTCCTCAGCGGGACAGACCAGGTGGACGTCCGTCCTGTGAGACCCCATGGACCCGTCGCCATGAGCAACAAGGAGATGGTTTCCACGGAGACAGGTCAGTCCCACCTGCATGACATCACCAAGCTGCGCTTACCTGCATGTTGCCATGGAATCTGAAACCACCGGGTTGGACCTGGACCTCTGGCTGGTGGGGGGACGGCCGGTTCTGGTCCACTGGTCCCCCCCAACAGGGATCACCCTGACCCGACCCAGTGTGTTCTGACCCGGTTTCTGTGTGTTCTGACCCGGTCTTTGTTCTGACCCGGTTTCTGTGTGTTCTGACCCGGTTTCTGTGTGTTCTGACCCGGTCTTTGTTCTGACCCGGTTTCTGTGTGTTCTGACCCGGTTTCTGTGTGTTCTGACCCGGTTTCTGTGTGTTCTGACCCGGTTTCTGTGTGAGCAGAGCACAAAGGCCAGAGGAAGGTGTTTCTCCCCAATAAGCTGCTGGAGTTTCTTCCGCGCTCGTCTTCGCTGCCTAACGAGCGTCTGAGGTGGAACACTAACGAGGTGAGTACCACAGGAGGCTCTGACCCGTTTGGGCTTCATCCTGATCATCTCAGCAGAGCTCAGACCTGATCCCAGCTTCAGGTGGTTCTGGAGCAGTTCTGACCCTCTGTGTGTGTGTTGGTCTGCAGGAGATCGCCTCCTACCTGATCTCCTTCGACAGACATGATGAGTGGCTCTGCTGTTCCCTGAGAACCAGGTACGGCCGTAGGAGCGCCTGTCAGACGGCGCTGAGGGCGCCGCGCTTCTCACCTGTCCTGTCAGACGGCGCTGAGGGCGCCGCGCTTCTCACCTGTTCTGTCTGCCTGTTTCAGGCCCAAGAACGGCAGCATCATCCTGTACAACCGCAAGAAGGTCAAGTACCGCAAGGACGGCTACAGCTGGAAGAAGAGAAAGGATGGGAAGACGACGAGAGAGGACCACATGAAGCTGAAGGTCCAGGGCATGGAGGTATGCAGCGCCCCCTGCTGGTCACACAGCAGCAGCAGCTCGGATGGTTCCCAGTTTATCTGCTGATGGTTCCCAGTTTATATGCTGATGGTTCCCAGGTCAATCACTGATGGTTCCCAGCTTATCTGATGATGGTTCCCAGTTTATCTGATGATGGTTCCCATTTTATCTGCTTATGGTTCCCAGGTCAACCACTGATGGTTCCCAGTTTATCTACTGATTTTTCCCAGTTTATCTGATGATGGTTCCCATTTTATCTGCTTATGGTTCCCAGGTTAAACACTGATGGTTCCCAGTTTATCTGATGATGGTTCCCATTTGATCTGCTTATGGTTCCCAGGTCAATCACTGATGGTTCCCAGCTTATCTGATGATGGTTCCCAGCTTATCTGATGATGGTTCCCAGTTTATCTGCTGATGGTTCCCAGTTTAACTACTGATGGTTCCTAGGTTAACTACTAAAGGTTCCCAGGTTATCTGATGATGGTTCCCAGGTCAAACACTGATGGTTCCCAGGTTAACCACTGATGGTTCCCTGGTTATCTGATGATGGTTCCCATTTTATCTTCTTATGGTTCCCAGTTTATCTGCTGATGGTTCCCAGGTTAACCGCTGATGGTTCCCAGTTTACCTACTGATGATGGTTCCCAGTTTATCTAGTGATGGTTCCCAGTTTAACTACTGGTACTTGTTACAGAATCAGGGACTGCGCCACCTACAGGTAGCAGACGGTAGTAGAAAGGTTGACCTGCCGGTTAAGCTCCTCCCACTCCTCCATCAGACAGGTAGGCGGTCTCTCAGTGTTTCCTGAAGCTGACGCTCTTGTCTCTCTGCAGTGCCTCTACGGTTGCTACGTCCATTCCTCCATCGTGCCAACATTCCACAGACGATGCTACTGGCTGCTGCAGGTCAGTTCTCCACCTCATACACAGCAGCTCAGATACACCACCAGGTAACCTCCGTTCTACTTCCATCAGGGTGTGGTTCCTCCAGAGTTGAGTTTTTCAAAAGATGGTTCGTCCAGCGTTTGGTTCGTCCAGCGCTTGGTTCGTCCAGCGTTTGGTTCGTCCAGCGTTTGGTTCGTCCAGGGTTTGGTTCGTCCAGCGTTTGGTTCGTCCAGCGTTTGGTTCGTCCAGGGTTTGGTTCGTCCAGCGCTTGGTTCGTCCAGAGTTTTGGTTCGTCCAGCGTTTGGTTCGTCCAGAGTTGAGTTTCTCAAAGGATGGTTCGTCCAGCGTTTGGTTCGTCCAGCGTTTGGTTCGTCCAGGGTTTGGTTCGTCCAGCGTTTGGTTCGTCCAGGGTTTGGTTCGTCCAGCGTTTGGTTCGTCCAGCGTTTGGTTCGTCCAGGGTTTGGTTCGTCCAGGGTTTGGTTCGTCCAGGGTTTGGTTCCTCCAGCGCTTGGTTCGTCCAGGGTTTGGTTCGTCCAGGGTTTGGTTCGTCCAGCGTTTGGTTCGTCCAGCGTTTTGGTTCGTCCGGCGTTTTGGTTCGTCCAGGGTTTGGTTCGTCCAGGGTTTGGTTCGTCCAGGGTTTGTTTCTTCCAGGGTTGAGTTTCTCAAAGGATGGTTCGTCCAGGGTTTGGTTCGTCCAGAGTTGAGTTTCTCAAAGGATGGTTCGTCCAGCGTTTGGTTCGTCCAGAGTTTTGGTTCGTCCGGCGTTTTGGTTCGTCCAGCGTTTGGTTCGTCCAGCGTTTGGTTCGTCCAGAGTTGAGTTTCTCAAAGGATGGTTCGTCCAGGGTTTGGTTCGTCCAGCGTTTGGTTCGTCCAGCGTTTGGTTCGTCCAGCCTTTGGTTCGTCCAGCGTTTGGTTCGTCCAGGGTTTGGTTCGTCCAGCGTTTGGTTCGTCCGGCGTTTGGTTCGTCCGGCGTTTGGTTCGTCCGGCGTTTTGGTTCGTCCGGCGTTTTGGTTCGTCCAGGGTTTGGTTCGTCCAGGGTTTGGTTCGTCCGGCGTTTTGGTTCGTCCGGCGTTTTGGTTCGTCCGGCGTTTTGGTTCGTCCAGGGTTTGGTTCGTCCAGCGTTTGGTTCGTCCAGCGTTTGGTTCGTCCAGCGTTTGGTTCGTCCAGCGTTTGGTTCGTCCAGCGTTTGGTTCGTCCAGAGTTTTGGTTCGTCCAGAGTTTTGGTTCGTCCAGAGTTTTGGTTCGTCCGGCGTTTTGGTTCGTCCGGCGTTTTGGTTCGTCCGGCGTTTTGGTTCGTCCGGCGTTTTGGTTCCTCTGGCGTTTGGTTCCTCCGCCTTTGGTTAGTCCAGGGTTTTGGTTAGTCCAGGGTTTTGGTTCCTTCAGGGTTTGGTTCCTCCAAAGTTTTGGTTCGTCCAGGGTTTGGTTCGTCCAGGGTTTTGGTTCCTCCGGCCTTTGGTTCGTCCAGGGTTTTGGTTCCTTCAGGGTTTGGTTCCTCCAAAGTTTTGGTTCGTCCAGGGTTTGGTTCGTCCAGGGTTTGGTTCCTCCAGGGTTTTGTTTCCTCCAGGGTTTTGGTTCCTCCGGCCTTTGGTTCGTCCAGGGTTTGGTTCGTCCAGGGTTTGGTTCGTCCAGGGTTTGGTTCCTCCAGGGTTTTGGTTCCTCCGGCCTTTGGTTCGTCCAGGGTTTTGGTTCCTTCAGGGTTTGGTTCCTCCAAAGTTTTGGTTCGTCCAGGGTTTGGTTCGTCCAGGGTTTGGTTCCTCCAGGGTTTTGGTTCCTCCGGCCTTTGGTTAGTCCAGGGTTTTGGTTCCTCCAGGGTTTTGGTTCCTCCAGGGTTTTGGTTCCTCCAGGGTTTTGGTTCCTCCAGAGTTGAGTTTTTCAAAGTTTTGTTTGTCCTGCATTTGGTTCCTCTGGCGTTTGGTTCCTCCGCCTTTGGTTAGTCCAGCGCTTGGTTCGTCCAGCGCTTGGTTCTGTCCAGGGTTTTGTTTCCTCCGGCCTTTGGTTCGTCCAGGGTTTTGGTTCCTCCGGCCTTATGGTTCGTCCAGGGTTTTGGTTCCTCCAGGGTTTGGTTCCTCCAGGGTTTTGGTTCCTCCGGCCTTTGGTTCGTCCAGGGTTTTGGTTCCTTCAGGGTTTGGTTCCTCCAAAGTTTTGGTTCGTCCAGGGTTTGGTTCGTCCAGGGTTTGGTTCCTCCAGGGTTTTGGTTCCTCCGGCCTTTGGTTCGTCCAGGGTTTGGTTCATCCAGAGTTGAGTTTCTCAAAGGATGGTTCGTCCAGAGTTTTGGTTCGTCCAGGGTTTGTTTCTTCCAGGGTTTGGCGCCTCCAGAGTTGAGTTTCTCAAAGGATGGTTCATCCAGGGTTTGTTTCTTCCAGGGTTTGGTTCATCCAGAGTTTGTTTCTTCCAGGGTTTGGTTCATCCAGAGTTGAGTTTTTCAAAGGATGGTTCATCCAGGGTTTGTTTCTTCCAGGGTTTGGTTCATCCAGAGTTGAGTTTTTCAAAGGATGGTTCGTCCAGAGTTTTGGTTCGTCCAGAGTTTTGGTTCCTCCAGGGTTTTGGTTCGTCCAGAGTTTTGGTTCGTCCAGGGTTTTGGTTCGTCCAGGGTTTTGGTTCGTCCAGGGTTTTGGTTCGTCCAGGGTTTTGGTTCGTCCAGGGTTTTGGTTCGTCCAGGGTTTTGGTTAGTCCAGGGTTTTGGTTAGTCCAGGGTTTTGGTTAGTCCAGCGTTTTGGTTCGTCCAGGGTTTTGGTTCCTCCGGGGTTTTGGTTCCTCCAGAGTATAGTTTTTCAAAGTTTTGGTTCCTCTGGCGTTTGGTTCCTCCGACCTTTGGTTAGTCCAGCGTTTGGTTCATCCAGGGTTTGGTTCGTCCAGGGTTTTGGTTCCTCCGGCCTTTGGTTAGTCCAGCGTTTGGTTAGTCCAGGGTTTTGGTTCGTCCAGGGTTTGGTTCATCCAGGGTTTGGTTCGTCTAGGGTTTTGGTTCCTCCAGGGTTTTTGTTCCTCCAGATTTTGGTTCCTCCAGAGTTAACCAGGTGATTTTACCCAACAGAACCCAGACATCGTGCTTGTCCACTACCTGAATGTGCCGTCACCTGAGGATTCTGGGAAATGCAGTCCACTGCTGTGCGCGGTGTCCGACCGCCACGACACCCTGAGGTGGAGCCGGGATGACCTGCTGAGCCAGCTGAGGCCCATGTGTACGGCAGCGAGCAGACTCCGCCCATCAGGTCGAGCCGTCGCGTGGCGTTGTGGGCGGAGCTAACGGCCTCTCTCTGTTCTTTAGTCCACAGCATCAAGTGTTCGGTGGGTTCTGGAGACTTCAGCATCGAGGAGCTGGTCCAGCACATCCTGGACCGGCAGAGAACCAAACCGCAGCCCCGCACACACGCCTGCCTCTGCAGCACCAACCAGGGTAGGAGCTGCAGCTGTGACCTCACTCTGACATCACCGTGACATCACCGTGACATCACTATGACATCACTGACCTCGTGTCCTCAGTGTCGTCAGGAGGGAACATTCCCCACCGCTGCAACAGCACCAAGCACCGGATCATCTCCCCCAAGCTGCCGTCGTCCTCAACTGGACCCACCTCCTCACCGCTGACCTCTGACCCTGGGAAGGCAGGGAGGGGAGGAGGAGGAGGAGGAGGAGAGAGCAAGCTGCCCCACATGCAGCCTCAGAGCAGCCCTGGTTCCTCCCCCAGCCCTTCATCCACGTAAGTCTTCCTCCTGGTGGAGGTCAGAGGTCAGATTAGGATGTGGGAACCGCTGGTCACCACCAGGTTCCCTGTCTGTAGGTCTCTCTTCCACCTCCAGGTCCATCATATTATCCAGTCATAGATGTAAACGGATCAGATCTTTTACAGTAATTTTAAGTGCATCCCTGGTCATCTTATGACCACCAGAACCAGTGGGCCCGATCTGAGTAACCACCAGAACCAGTGGGCCCGATCTGAGTAACCACCAGAACCAGTGGGCCCGATCTGAGTAACCACCAGAACCAGTGGGCCCGATCTGAGTAACCACCAGAACCAGTGGGCCCGGTCTGAGTAACCACCAGAACCAGTGGGCCCGGTCTGAGTAACCACCAGAACCAGTGGGCCCGGTCTGAGTAACCACCAGAACCAGTGGGCCCGGTCTGAGTAACCACCAGAACCAGTGGGCCCGGTCTGAGTAACCACCAGAACCAGTGGGCCCAGTCTAAACCCGCTCTCTGCTCCACAGGTCTGGCTCCTCCCCCCGACAGCAACAGAGTTCGACCATCACTGTCGGTAACCACGGTAACGGTTTCTACAGCGATCGGCGCAACAACCTGGCCACCATGGCGCTGCCTCAGAACGCCGTCATCGTTATGGCAACGGCCGCCGCCATCCCAGGAGGAGGAGGAGGAGGGGCTCCAGCTGAGGAGGCGGGACAGAGGCGGAGCTTCGGACCGTTGCTGCTCTCCCCCTCCCTTCCCCAGCCTGCCTCCCCCTCCCCCCCCTCCTCCTCCTCCTCCGCCACCCTCACCCTCCTCCCCTCCCCCGTCATCGGGGGTCTCCTCCTCGCCCCCTCCCATCAGTCCCCTCCCCACCCCCCTTCCTCCCCGTCTCCACCCCCACCTCCCCCATCCCTCCCCCCGGCCTTTGACCCTGACTCCTTCCTTAACTCCCCCAAGCAGGGGCAGACGTACGGGGGCGCCCCTCCCTCCTCCTCCTCCATCAGGACCTCCTCCCCCCTCTCTCACCCCTCCCTCTCTCTCTCCCTGTCCCCCACAACCTCCACCCCTCCCTCCTCCGTTTCTCCCCCTTCCTCCCTCTCCTCCCTGTCTACCTCCCCCTCCTCCTCCTCCTCCCCTCCTTCATCCGGCCCCCCCCCCCCTCTCACCCTGTCGCTGTCCCCCACCTCCTCCGTGGCCCCGCCCATCCTCCCCCTCTGCCTGGAGCTCGGCGCCCTGGGGGAGTCTGATGGAGGGAGGGAGGAGTCTAGGCCTGATGAAGAGGTGAAGGAGAAGGCTGATGATGAGGATGATGAAGGCAGAGCTCCGCCCACCAAGCTGGCCCTGCTTCAGGTGAGTCGCTCATTAACCTGGGGATTACTTCCTGACGCCGTATTCTTTCACTCACATCATCTCTCTGACTCCTCCCATTCAGACAAGCCACGCCCCTTCCAGCTCGTCTCCTAGGCAACACACAGACAGCAGCTCCGCCTCTCTCCTCCTGGTTTGCCAGGACTCGTCAAGTGAACCGTCCCAGGCGACCAATCACAGGCTGGGACTGGCTGAAGGCCCGTCATCCAATCAGCTGCCTGCACCTGAAGCTCCGCCTCCAGCTGAGAGCTCCCATCAGCGCCTGGAGCTGCTGCAGCCGTCGGCGTTCCCCTCCATGGACACGGCTCCCATGGCAACGGTTCAGGTGAAGGAGGAGAGGGGGCGGAGCCAAGACTCAGAGGAGACCTGTATGGACACTCAGTCTCCGGAGGAGGCGGAGCCTGGCGAGCGTGGAGGGGAGGAGCTCGACATCTCCTTCGACAGCCATTTCCCCGACCTGATCTCTGACCTCATCACCGAGGAGAACGGCCCCGCCGTGGCTCCGCCCCCTCCCGCCCCCACACCGACCACCGCAGCGAATCCGGCCGTGTTCCCCACCGGGGTCCGCTACGTGGTTCCGCCGCAGCCCTCCCCCTCCTCCTCCTTCCTCCCCTTTCCTCACCCGCCGCCCGCCTCCTCCTCCTCCTCCCGCCTGGCCGCCATCACCGACTTCTCCCCAGAGTGGTCCTACCCAGAGGTGAGTTCTGGTCCATGTGGTTCTGGTCCATGTGGTTCTGGTCCATGTGGTTCTGGTCCATGTGGTTCTGGTCCGTATGGTTCTGGTCCATGTGGTTCTGGTCCATGTGGTTCTGGTCCGTGTGGTTCTGGTCCGTGTGGTTCTGGTCCGTATGGTTCTGGTCCATGTGGTTCTGGTCCATGTGGTTCTGGTCCGTGTGGTTCTGGTCCGTGTGGTTCTGGTCCGTGTGGTTCTGGTCCGTGTGGTTCTGGTCCGTGTGGTTCTGGTCCATCTGGCTCTGGTCCATGTGGTTCTGGTCCATGTGGTTCGGGTCCATCTGGTTCTGGTTCATGTTGTTCTGCTCTATATGGTTCTGGTCCATGTGGTTCTGGTCCATGTGGTTCCGGTCCATCTGGCTCTTGTCCATGTGGTTCTGGTCCATGTGGTTCGGGTCCATCTGGTTCTGGTTCATGTTGTTCTGCTCTATATGGTTCTGGTCCATGTGGTTCCGGTCCATGTGGTTCCGGTCCATCTGGTTCTGGTTCATGTGGTTCTGCTCTATATGGCTCTGGTCCATCTGGTTCAGTGGCGTAAGACCCAAACAAACCAGAACCTTTGGACCCGGTTCTGTGTGCTGCCAGACATGGACCTGTTCGGAGCAGAACCGTTGGCTTGTCTATAGACGATCCTCCAGCTGATATTAGACCCAGACGTGGTACAGAACAAACCGGATCAGAACCGAGCTGCCTGGACATGGTTCTGGTACCGTTGTAACGGTGCTCCTCTCTCTACAGGGCGGAGTCAAGGTTCTGATCACCGGGCCGTGGAGCGAGCCGTCGGGTCGGTACTCCTGTGTGTTCGATCAGAGCGCCGTCCCCGCCTCCCTGATCCAGCCAGGAGTGCTGCGCTGCTACTGTCCAGGTAAACGGGTTAGGTAGAACCGGCAGAACCTTTGGGGTTCTCTAGAGAACATCAGAAGGTCTGGTGGTCATCATGGAGATAGAGGAGTTTATAGATGATGCCCCTTAGGATCTACAGGTTCTATCAGAGACGGATCTATATCCAGGGACTTGCTGTCCTCTAGAATGTCTCCTGGTTTTGGATGCTCCAGAGATTGGACTTCTGGTCTCCACCACTGGTTTACTGTTCATGGAGACTGGTGACCTCTGCTCCAGGAGGTCTGGACTCTGGAGGTCTTCTTGATGGTCTGGACTCTGGTGGTCTTCTTGATGGTCTGGACTCTGGAGGTCCTCTTGATGGTCTGGAGCCTGGAGGTCCTCTGGATGGTCTGGACTCTGGAGGTCCTCTGGATGGTCTGGACTCTGGAGGTCCTCTGGATGGTCTGGACTCTGGAGGTCCTCTGGATGGTCTGGAGCCTGGAGGTCCTCTGGATGGTCTGGACTCTGGAGGTCCTCTGGATGGTCTGGACTCTGGAGGTCCTCTGGATGGTCTGGAGCCTGGAGGTCCTCTGGATGGTCTGGACTCTGGAGGTCCTCTGGATGGTCTGGACTCTGGAGGTCCTCTGGATGGTCTGGACTCTGGAGGTCCTCTGGATGGTCTGGACTCTGGAGGTCCTCTGGATGGTCTGGACTCTGGCGGTCCTCTGGATGGTCTGGACTCTGGAGGTCCTCCAGATGGTCTGGACTCTGGTGGTCCTCCGGATGCTCTGGACTGTGGAGGTCCTCCGGATGCTCTGGACTCTGGAGGTCTTCTGGATGCTCTGGACTCTGGAAGGGCCTCAGGATGGTCTGGACTCTGGAAGGTCTTCTGGATGGTCTGGACTCTGGAGGTCCTCTGGGTGGTCTGGACTCTGGAGGTCTTCTGGATGCTCTGGGCTCTGGAGGTCCTCTGGATGCTCTGGACTCTGGAGGTCTTCTGGATGGTCTGGACTCTGGAGGTACTCTGTATGGTCTGGACCCTTGAGGTCCTCCCGATGGTCTGGACTCTGGAAGGTCTTCTGGATGTTCTGCACTTTGGAAGGTCCTCGGGATGGTCTGGACTTTGGAAGGTCCTCTGGATGGTCTGGACTCTGGAAGGTCCTCTGGATGGTCTGGACTCTGGAGGTCCTCTGGATGGTCTGGACTCTAGAAGGTCCTCTGGATGGTCTGGACTCTGGAAGGTCCTCTGGATGGTCTGGACTCTGGAGGTCCTCTGGATGGTCTGGACTCTAGAAGGTCCTCTGGATGGTCTGGACTCTAGAAGGTCCTCTGGATGGTCTGGACTCTAGAAGGTCCTCTGGATGGTCTGGACTCTGGAGGTCCTCTGGATGGTCTGGACTCTAGAAGGTCCTCTGGATGGTCTGGACTCTGGAAGGTCCTCTGGATGGTCTGGACTCTGGAGGTCCTCTGGATGGTCTGGACTCTAGAAGGTCCTCTGGATGGTCTGGACTCTGGAAGGTCCTCTGGATGGTCTGGACTCTGGAGGTCCTCTGGATGGTCTGGACTCTGGAAGGTCCTCTGGATGGTCTGGACTCTGTTCTGTGAACTCACCCTCCCTCCTTACGAGGTCCTGGAGTCTTCATGGAGCTAGAGGCAGTTGGAGTTTTTAGTGTCGATGTCTTTATTCATGATTGAACGATAAACAAGCCTGCAGTCACTAGGTGGCAGCAGTGCTCAAACTAATCAACCCAGAAGCAAAACTCTATGAAGTTCATAATGTGGGAAAGGTGGACAGAATCACAGAATCTAACAAACAAAATAGAATATAGGGATAATATTGATACGCTGATAGACTGCAATTTTTTATGTCAATATATTGTATTGATAATGAAAATAAATGTATCGATTTTTATTTTATTTTATTTCTTAGAATTTGAATGGAACCATTAATGACAGTAATGTTTGTAGTAATTATAAAAGTATAACTGGTATTTTGTGACTGTTTTCTTGGTTCCAGTGGATCAACTAGATCTAGTAATAAAACTGTTAAAGTATGAAACAGGTTGGAGTGTTTAGAATGATGGGAAAGTTTATCTACAATTAAATTCAGTTTTAAAAATCACAATATATAGTTTTACTCATAGTATCGCAGTGTATCGTATCGTCCCCCTATAACATGATACATATCGTATCACCAGAGTCTTTCTAATACACGTCCCTAATGGAATACACCATTAACCCTGTCCCTGTGGTGTTTTGGCGGCTGCAGCTCCTGTACCTGTTGCTACCTGGTTAGGCGGGTGGCGTGAGGTCGGCTAGCCATGGCGATAAAAACCTTATTAAAACACATATGATAAAAACAACTGGGAGCTTCGGGTCAGGGTCAGCCATGTTTCTGAATCAGCAGAACCTTTCTATAAGTTCTGTCCGATCACAGGCTGTAAGGTCTGCAGCAACCTGAGAGCTAAATGCTAAACCAGACGTGTTTCAGTCTGGGACGGTTAGGGAATAAACATCATCAGAGACCTGGAGTCTCATTCCTAAACGCGTCTGCAAACGACATAAGGCACTTTCTACGTAAACTTTGTGATTTAAAGAGAAGAACTTGACGGATAAATGTGTGTAACTTTAATCCCACAGACAGAGCAGCTGGTGAGACGGAAACATGGAGAATCTGAGACACATTTTCAGACTGTAGATCAGGCGTGTCCAATCTGGTCCTCTAGATCTACAATCTATCTCAGCTCCAACACACCTGAATACTATTGTTCTATTCCCTCATCAGCTGCAACAACTTCACACTGAAGCTGGTGCTGAATGAAGGTAGAGGTTCTGATGGACCCGGTGGACCTGGTGGACCCGGTAGTTCTGATGGACCCGATGGTTCTGATGGACCTGATGGTTCTGATGGACCCGATGGTTCTGATGGACCCGATTGTTCTATTCAATTCAATTCAGTTTATTTATATAGCGCCGATTCACAACAGATGTTTCATCTCAAGGCTCTTAACAAGAAGTCATTTCAATACATTTATACAAACATTCCAATCAGTTAAAAAGTTTCCTATAAGGAATCCCAGCAGATTGCGTCAGTCATTGGCGTGAGGTTGGGCCCCGTTGATGCAGACTTTCCAACCACAGCAATCCTTCAGCAATCCCTCATACTGAGCAAGCATGTAGCGACGGTGGAGAGGAAAAACTCCCCTTTAACAGGAAGAAACCTCCAACAGAACCAGGCTCAGTAGGAGCGGCCATCTGCCACGACCGTCTGGGGGTTTGAGAAGACAGAGCAGAAACACAGAAGGAACAGAAGATCTGATATAAGAGAACTTTCTATGTTACAGAAAGTAAAAAGTTGATAACAGGACACAGTGGATGTTCAGTTACTGAGAGGATCATCCCAGTCGATGCCCCCCGTCCAACAGGGCATTGCAGCCAAGCAGGATACCAGACCAGGTATATCTTCTATGGAGAGAAAAACACTGAGAGAAAACAAAGTTAACAGTCGAAATAACAGAATGTACTGTAATACAACTGGAGAGTAGTAGGAGAGAAAAGAAGCAGAGTGAAGAAAATTGGTCAGTCTGTCCTCCAGCAGTCTAAGCCTATAGCAGCATAACTACAGAGATAGCTCAGGATGACCTTAGCCACTCTAACTATAAGCTTTATCAAAAAGGAAAGTTTTAAGCCTGGCCTTAAAAGTAAACAGAGTGTCTGCCTCACGGACTAAAGCTGGGAGCTGGTTCCACAGGAGAGGAGCCTGATAACTAAAAGATCTGCCTCCCATTCTACTTTTAGAGATCCTAGGAACTACAAGTAAACCTGCAGTCTGAGAGCGAAGGGCTCTGTTAGGAACATATGGAACAATCAGATCTCTGATGTATGATGGAGCTGATTATTATGGGCTTTATATGTAAGAAGAAGGATCTTAGATTCTATTCTGGATTTAACAGGGAGCCAATGAAGGGAAGCTAAAACAGGAGAAATGTGATCTCTCTTTTTAATATTCATCAGAACTCTTGCTGCAGCATTTTGGATCAACTGAAGGCTTTTAATGGCATTTTGTGGACTTCCTGATAGTAAAGAATTACAGTAGTCCAGCCTTGAGGTAACAAATGCATGGACTAGTTTCTCAGCATCACTCCTGGACAGGATGTTTCTAATTTTAGCAATATTCCGGAGGTGAAAGAAAGAAATCCTAGAAACCTGTTTAATATGGGATTTAAATGTCAAGTCTTGGTCAAAAATAACGCCGAGGTTCTTTACGTTATTACTGGGGGCCAATTTAATGCCATCCAGATGAAGTGATTGACTAATCAGTTTCTGTTTAAGAACTTCTGGTCCAAAGACAGAAACTTCTGTTATGTCAGAATTTAAGAGCAAAAAGTTTAGATTCATCCATGTTTTTATGTCTTCCAGACATGCCTGTAATCTACCTAACTGACTGGGTTCATCAGGATTTATGGATAAATATAGTTGTGTATCATCGGCATAGCTGTGGAAATTTATCCCATGCTGTCTAATGATTCTACCAATTGGAAGCATATATATGGTGAAAAGAATTGGTCCAAGCACAGAACCCTGTGGAACTCCACAAGTAACCCTTGAGAGTGAAGAAGATTTATCATTTAGATGAACAAACTGGAATCTATCAGACAAATATGATTTAAACCAGCCTAGTGCTGTTCCTTTGATCCCTGCAACATGTTCAAGCCTTTCTAAGAGAATATTAGGATCGACTGTGTCAAAAGCAGCACTGAGATCTAACAAAACCAGAACAGACACCAGTCCATTATCTGAGGCCATGAGAATATCATTAGTAACCTTCACCAGTGCTGTTTCAGTGCTATGATGAGCTCTAAAACCTGACTGAAACTCTTCAAACAGCTCGTTACTGTTTAGATGCTCACAGACTTGATTAGCAACTATTTTCTCAAGGACTTTGGATAAGAAAGGAAGGTTAGATATAGGTCTGTAATTCACTAAGTCATCTTGATCAAGGGAAGGTTTCTTGAGTAAAGGTTTAATTACAGCTATTTTAAATTCCTGTGGTACGTATCCGTTTACTAAGGATAGATTCATCATATCCAAAATGGGCCAGGAACCAAATGGAACACTTCTTTAAATAATTTGGTTGGGATTGGGTCCAACATACAAGTTGAAGGTTTAGATGAGGCTAATATTTTTGATAATTCTGAAAGCTCGAAATCAAAAAAGCCTAAGCACAAATGAGGTTCTACAGTTCTTTCCGATGCTGCCTCATTTACTGAGGAAGAAGTAATCATGTTTGGGAGGATGCCAATGATTTTATTATTAATAGAATTAATTTTATTTACGAAGAATCCCATAAAATCATCACTGCTAAGAGCTGGGGGAATAGTTGGCTCAACAGAGCTATGACTCTGTGTAAGTTTGGCAACTGTACTAAAAAGAAACCTAGGATTGTTTTTATTCGCCTCTATTAATGATGAAAAATATGCTGTTCTAGCTTGTCGAAGGGTCTTTTTATACAGCAGCAGACTGTTATTCCAGGTTAAATAGGAATCCTCTAGATGTGTAAAGCGCCATTTTCTCTCCAACTTCCTAGTATTCTGCTTTAAAGTACGCAACTCTGCGTTAAACCAAGGAGTCAGCCTCCTATGGCTAGCCACTTTCTTTTTTAGGGGGGCTACACTATCTAATGCCAAACGCAATGAGGACGTAACGCTGTGAACCAGACCATCAATTTCTGAAGGGTTAGAGATAGAATTGCTGCCATCCACTGTGTTACTCTGAGACACTGAGGAAAGTAAGAATGGAACAGATTCTTTAAAAATTGTTACAGCATCGTCTGATAAAGTTCTACTATAATGAAATGTTCTTTCAGATTTAAGATGGTCAGTTAAAGTAAATTCAAAAGTTATTAAGAAGTGGTCAGACAGGACCGGGTTATGTGGGTGGACTGTTATTTCCTCACACTCAATACCGTATGTCAGTACAAGGTCCAAAGTGTGTTTACCCGAGTGGGTCGATCCCTGTACTTTTTGAGTAAAGCCAATTGAGTCTAAAATAGCATTAAAGGCTGTTGTTCTGATGGACCCGGTGGTTCTGATGGACCCGGTGGTTCTGATGGACCTGGTGGTTCTGATGGTTCTGATGGACCTGGTGGTTCTGGTGTTTCTAATGGACCTGGTGGTTCTGATGGACCTGGTGGTTCTGATGGTTCTGATGGACCTGGTGGTTCTGGTGTTTCTAATGGACCTGGTGGTTCTGATGGACCTGATTATTCTGGTGTTTCTGATGGACCCGGTGGTTCTGATGGACCTGGTGGTTCTGATGGTTCTGATGGACCTGGTGGTTCTGGTGTTTCTAATGGACCTGGTGGTTCTGATGGACCTGGTGGTTCTGATGGTTCTGATGGACCTGGTGGTTCTGGTGTTTCTAATGGACCTGGTGGTTCTGATGTACCTGATTATTCTGGTGTTTCTGATGGACCCGATGGTTCTGATGGACCCGATGGTTCTGATGGACCCGGTGGTTCTGATGGACCCGTTGGTTCTGGTGGTTCTGATGGACCTGATGATTCTGGTGGTTCTGATGGACCTGGTGGTTCTGGTGGACCCGGTGGTTCTGATGGACCTGGTGGTTCTGGTGTTTCTGATGGACCTGATGATTCTGGTTGTTCTGATGGACCTGATGGTTCTGATGGTTCTGATGGACCTGATGGTTCTGATGGTTCTGATGGACCTGATGATTCTGGTTGTTCTGATGGACCCGATGCTTCTGGTGGTTCTGATGGACCTGGTGGTTCTGATGGACCCGGTGGTTCTGATGGACCTGATGGTTCTAGTGGTTCTGATGGACCCGGTGGTTCTGATGGACCCGGTGGTTCTGATGGACCTGATGGTTCTGATGGACTTGATGGACCCGGTAGTTCTGATGGACCTGATGGACCTGGTGGTTCTGATGGACCTGGTGGTTCTGATGGACCCGGTGGTTCTGATTGACCTGATGGTTCTAGTGGTTCTGATGGACCCGGTGGTTCTGATGGACCTGGTGGTTCTGATGGACTTGATGGATCCGGTAGTTCTGATGGACCTGATGGACCTGGTGGTTCTGATGGACTTGATAGACCCGGTGGTTCTGATAGACCCGGTGGTTCTGATGGACTTGATGGTTCTGATGGACCTGGTGGTTTTGATGGACTTGACGGACCCGGTGGTTCTGATGGACCTGATGGTTCTGATGGACCTGGTGGTTCTGACGGACCTGATGATTGTGGTTGTTCTGATGGACCTGGTGGTTCTGATGGACCTGGTGGTTCTGATGGACCTGGTGGTTCTGATGGACCTGGTGGTCCTGGTGGTTCTGATGGACCTGGTGGTTCTGATGGACCTGGTGGTCCTGGTGGTTCTGATGGACCCGGTGGTTCTGATGGACCTGATGGTTCTGATAGACCTGGTGGTTCTGATGGACCTGATGGACCTGGTGGACCTGGTGGTTCTGATGGACCTGATTATTCTGGTGTTTCTGATGGACCTGGTGGTCCTGGTGGTTCTGATGGACCTGGTGGTTCTGATGGACCTGGTGGTCCTGGTGGTTCTGATGGACCCGGTGGTTCTGATGGACCTGATGGTTCTGATAGACCTGGTGGTTCTGACGGAGCTGATGATTGTGGTTGTTCTGATGGACCTGATGGTTCTGATGGACCCGGTGGTTCTGATGGACCCGGTGGTTCTGATGGACCTGATGGTTCTAGTGGTTCTGATGGACCCGGTGGTTCTGATAGACCTGGTGGTTCTGATGGACCTGGTGGTCCTGGTGGTTCTGATGGACCCGGTGGTTCTGATGGACCTGATGGTTCTGATAGACCTGGTGGTTCTGATGGACCTGGTGGTTCTGATGGACCTGGTGGTCCTGGTGGTTCTGATGGACCTGATGGTTCTGATAGACCTGGTGGTTCTGATGGACCTGGTGGTTCTGATGGACCCGGTGGTTCTGATGGACCCGGTGGTTCTGATGGACCTGATGGTTCTAGTGGTTCTGATGGACCCGGTGGTTCTGATGGACCCGGTGGTTCTGATGGACCTGGTGGTTCTGATGGACTTGATGGACCCGGTAGTTCTGATGGACCTGGTGGTTCTGATGGACCTGGTGGTTCTGATGGACCCGGTGGTTCTGATAGACCTGGTGGTTCTGATGGACCTGGTGGTTCTGATGGACCTGGTGGTCCTGGTGGTTCTGATGGACCTGATGGTTCTGATAGACCTGGTGGTTCTGATGGACCTGGTGGTCCTGGTGGTTCTGATGGACCCGGTGGTTCTGATGGACCCGGTGGTTCTGATGGACCCGATGGTTCTGATAGACCTGGTGGTTCTGATGGACCTGATTATTCTGGTTGTTCTGATGGACCTGATGGTCCTGATAGACCTGGTGGTTCTGATAGACCTGGTGGTTCTGATGGACCCGTTGGTTCTGGTGGTTCTGATGGACCTGGTGGTTCTGATGGACCCGGTGGTTCTGATGGACCTGGTGGTTCTGGTGTTTCTGATGGACCTGATGATTCTGGTGTTTCTGATGGACCTGGTTGTTCTGATGGACCCGATGGTTCTGATGGACCCGGTGGTTCTGGTGGTTCTGATGGACCTGGTGGTTCTGATGGACCCGGTGGTTCTGATGGACCTGGTGGTTCTGGTGGTTCTGATGGACCCGGTGGTTCTGATGGATCCGGTGGTTCTGATGGACCTGGTGGTTCTGATGGACTTGATGGACCCGGTAGTTCTGATGGACCTGGTGGTTCTGATGGACCTGGTGGTTCTGATGGACTTGATGGACCCGGTAGTTCTGATGGACCTGGTGGTTCTGATGGACCTGGTGGTTCTGATGGACCCGGTGGTTCTGATTGACCTGATGGTTCTAGTGGTTCTGATGGACCCGGTGGTTCTGATGGACCCGGTAGTTCTGATGGACCTGATGGACCTGGTGGTTCTGATGGACTTGATAGACCCGGTGGTTCTGATGGACCCGGTGGTTCTGATGGACCTGATGGTTCTGATAGACCTGGTGGTTCTGACGGACCTGATGATTGTGGTGGTTCTGATGGACCCGGTGGTTCTGATGGACCTGGTGGTTCTGATGGACTTGATGGACCCGGTAGTTCTGATGGACCTGGTGGTTCTGATGGACTTGATAGACCCGGTGGTTCTGATGGACCCGGTGGTTCTGATGGACTTGATGGTTCTGATGGACCTGATGGTTCTGATGGACCTGGTGGTCCTGGTGGTTCTGATGGACCTGATGGTTCTGATAGACCTGGTGGTTCTGATGGACCTGGTGGTTCTGATGGACCTGGTGGTCCTGGTGGTTCTGATGGACCCGGTGGTTCTGATAGACCTGGTGGTTCTGATGGACCTGGTGGTTCTGATGGACCTGGTGGTTCTGATAGACCTGGTGGTTCTGATGGACCTGGTGGTTCTGATGGACCTGGTGGTCCTGGTGGTTCTGATGGACCTGGTGGTTCTGATGGACCTGGTGGTTCTGATGGACCTGGTGGTTCTGATGGACCCGGTGGTTCTGATGGACCTGGTTGTTCTGATGGACCTGATGGACCTGGTGGTTCTGGTGGTTCTGGTGGTTCTGATGGTGTCTCTCCTGTGTTTCAGCCCACGAGGCCGGCCTGGTGTGTCTGCAGGTTCTGGAGTCGGGAGGTTCTGTTTCTTCATCGGTTCTGTTCGAGTACAGAGCGAGGAACGCCAGCTCTCTGCCCAGCTCCCAGCTCGACTGGCTCTCATTGGACGGTCAGTAACGCATCATCATCATCATCATCATCTATAGGCGGTGTAAAAGATGAAGAACAGGATCAATAGAACCAACATGGCGGAGCCACTTCTGCTCTCTGAACCACGGTCGGGTCGGGGTCACGACCCCGTACAGTTCTAATGTTTGGGTCAGAACCTGAAGGCTGAGGAACTCTGCTCTAAAGGTTCTGTTCCTGTCAGAACCGGGCCTGCAGCTGCTGGAGGTGTCCTGCAGGAGGCGCTGATGTATCACTTTATCTGGTTAGCTGTTTCTGGTTAATCAGAACAGATCCAGGAACAGGTTCTGCTGGTTCTGATGGTCCGTTTGTTCTACAGAACCACATGCAGGTCTGCAGCATCGGCCAGAAACAGAGGAGGCGCTCCGTGCTGGTCTGTAGGTTCTGGTTCGGAGAGCGTTTGGACCGGTGCAGAACAGAACCTGCTCTCAATCCGTCTGGTGGTGCTGAGGCTGGAGGTTCTGACCCAGACTGGACCTGCTTCAGGTCACTGATCATCTCAGTGATCCAGGTTCTGATGGGTCAGAACAGTTCTCCCCCCGACCCGGCCCGGCCCAGTTACAACATCTCTACCCCCCCCCCATGCCTCTCTCTCTTTAGCCTTGATCATTGCTCGCCCGACACAGTCTGCAACACTGAGCGCGCTCCTGACCCGATCATCATGATGGTTCTGGTTGACCCAGTCGGGTCTTTGTTTCTGACCCAGAACCACAGGAAGCGGGTTTTATCAGAACGCCTCAGCTCACAGTCTGCAGAGCTAAACACAGAGGCAGTCCTGTGTTACCATGGAGACCGAAAACAAACGTCTGCTGCTGACGGAGTAAACAGGGTCCGAAAACTGCCCACAGATACCCCATTGTTACCCCATTGTTACCCCGCCGTTACGCCACAGATACCCCACTGTTATCCCACTGGTACCCCACTCTTACCCCACTATCTGCCCACTGTTATCCCACTGTTACCCCACTGTCTATCCACTGTCTGCCCACTGTTACCCTACTGTCTGCCCACTCTTACCCCACTGTCTGCCCACTCTTACCCCACTGTCTGCCCACTCTTACCCCACTGTCTGCCCACTGTCTGCCCACTCTTACCCCACTGTCTGCCCACTATCTGCCCACTGTTATCCCACTGTTACCCCAATGTCTGCCCAATGTTATCCCACTGTTACCCCACTTTTATCCCACTATTATCCCGCTGTTACCCCACTTTCTGCCCACTGTTATCCCACTGTTATTCCACTGGTATCCCACTGTCTGCCCACTGTTATCCCACTGTTATCCCACTCTTACCCCACTGTCTGCCCACAGATACCCCACTGTTATTCCACTGTTACCCCACTGCCTGCCCACTGTTATGCCACTGTTACCCCAATGTCTGCCCACTTTTATCCTACTGTTACCCCATTGTCTGCCCACAGATACCCCACTGTCTGTCCACTGTTATCCCACTGTTACCCCACTGTCTGCCCTCTGTTATCCCACTGTTATCCCACTGTCTGCCCACTGTTATCCCACTGTTGCCCCACTGTCTGCCCCCTGTTATCCCACTGTTACCCCAGTGTCTGCCCCCTGTTATCCCACTGTTACCCCAGTGTCTGCCCCCTGTTATCCCACTGTTGCCCCACTGTCTGCCCCCTGTTATCCCACTGTTACCCCAGTGTCTGCCCCCTGTTATCCCACTGTTACCCCACTGTCTACCCAAAGTTTACCCCACTGTCTGCCCACTGTTACCCCATTGTCTGTCCACAGATACCCCACTGTCTGTCCACTGTTATCCCACTGTTATCCCACTATTACCCCTCTGTCATCCCACTGTTATCCCACTGTTACTGTCTGCCCACTGTTAGCCCACTGTTATCCCACTGTTGCCCCACTGTCTGCCCACTGTTATCCCACTGTTGCCCCACTGTCTGCCCCCTGTTATCCCACTGTTACCCCACTGTCTGCCCCCTGTTATCCCACTGTTACCCCACTGTCTACCCAAAGTTTACCCCACTGTTACCCCACTGTCTACCCAAAGTTTACCCCACTGTCTGCCCACTGTTACCCCACTGTCTGCCCACTGTTACCCCACTATTATCCCACTGTCTGCCCACCGTTACCCCACTGTCTGCCCACTTTTATCCTACTGTTACCCCACTGTCTGCCCACTGTTACCCCACTATTATCCCACTGTCTGCCCACTGTTACCCCACTGTTATTCCACTGTTACCCCACTGTCTGCCCACTGTTACCCCACTGTCTGCCCACTGTTACCCCACTGTCTGCCCACTTTTATCCTACTGTTACCCCATTGTCTGCCCACTGTTATCCCACTGTCTGCCCACAGATACCCCACTGTTATTCCACTGTTACCCCACTGCCTGCCCACTGTTATCCCACTGTTACCCCAATGTCTGCCCACTTTTATCCTACTGTTACCCCATTGTCTGCCCACAGATACCCCACTGTCTGTCCACTGTTATCCCACTATTACCCCACTGTCTGCCCTCTGTTATCCCACTGTTATCCCACTGTCTGCCCACTGTTATCCCACTGTTGCCCACAGATACCCCACTGTCTGTCCACTGTTATCCCACTATTACCCCACTGTCTGCCCTCTGTTATCCCACTGTTATTCCACTGTTACCCCACTGTCTGCCCACTTTTATCGTACTGTTACCCCATTGTCTGCCCACAGATACCCCACTGTTATTCCACTGTTACCCCACTGTCTGCCCACTTTTATCGTACTGTTACCCCATTGTCTGCCCACAGATACCCCACTGTCTGTCCACTGTTATCCCACTGTTACCCCACTGTTATTCCACTGTTACCCCACTGTCTGCCCACTTTTATCGTACTGTTACCCCATTGTCTGCCCACAGATACCCCACTGTCTGTCCACTGTTATCCCACTGTTATCCCACTATTACCCCACTGTCTGCCCTCTGTCATCCCACTGTTATCCCACTGTTATCCCACTGTCTGCCCACTGTTATCCCACTGTCTGCCCACTGTTACCCCATTGTCTGCCCACAGATACCCCACTGTTATTCCACTGTTACCCCACTGTCTGCCCACTTTTATCGTACTGTTACCCCATTGTCTGCCCACAGATACCCCACTGTCTGCCCACTGTTACCCCACTGTTATTCCACTGTTACCCCACTGTCTGCCCACTTTTATCGTACTGTTACCCCATTGTCTGCCCACAGATACCCCACTGTCTGTCCACTGTTATCCCACTGTTATCCCACTATTACCCCACTGTCTGCCCACTGTTACCCCACTGTCTGCCCACTGTTACCCCACTGTCTACCCTCTGTTATCCCACTGTCTGCCCACTGTTATCCCACTCTCTGCCCACTGTTATCCCACTGTTACCCCAGTGTCTGCCCCCTGTTATCCCACTGTCTACCCAAAGTTTTCCCCACTGTCTGCCCACTGTTACCCCACTATTACCCCACTGTCTACCCTCTGTTATCCCACTGTCTGCCCACTGTTATCCCACTCTCTGCCCACTGTTATCCCACTGTTACCCCAGTGTCTGCCCCCTGTTATCCCACTGTCTACCCAAAGTTTACCCCACTGTCTGCCCACTGTTACCCCACTATTATCCCACTGTCTGCCCACTGTTATTCCACTGTTACCCCACTGTCTGCCCACGGTTACCCCACTGTCTGCCCACTGTTACCCCACTGTCTGCCCACTGTTATTCCACTGTTACCCCACTGTCTGCCCACTGTTATCCCACTGTCTGTCCACTGTTATCCCACTGTTATCCCACTATTACCCCATTGTCTGCCCACTGTTATTCCACTGTCTGCCCACTGTTACCCCACAGTTTTTCCACTGTTACCCCACTGTTACTCCACTGTCTACCCAAAGTTTACCCCCTGAGCTCCGTTTCTGAGAGTCTGTAGAGGTTTTCAAATATTATCTGAATACCTCCTTGTTTAACCAGGCCTCTCCTCATTAGTGTGTTAACTTTTTTGAATTGTTTATGTGTTTCTCTCTGGTATCGATTTATTTTGTTCCTGGTGTTTGTGGTTTTGATAAGACTTTATTTACTGTGGTTCCATTCTGATAAAATCTTTGTAGGATCCAGAACATTTTACATACATGTTACATATTTTGCCCGGTTTTTACTTTACATCGCCTTGTGATAATGCTACCTGTAAAAGGTGCTCTATAAATACATTGTATTTACCTATTTACCACAGGCTAACTCAGAACCTACCGTGGTTCTGTAGGATTTTAGTTTGATGTGTTTCTGTTCTGGAGGGAGCAGCTGCTAGCAGGGAGTCCCCCGCATGTATATGTGTGCAGGTCGCACTGGATCCATCTATATTTGGACCAAGCTTTTATTTCCTGGAGAGAGAGGGAGGGAGAGAGACAGAGAGAGAGGGAGAGAGAGGGAGAGAGCGCCAGGCGGCCGCATTGAAGTCAGATAGTTTCCATCTGAGACATAGTGTGTTTTAACGTTGGTGTGTGACTGTGCGTGTTTCAGTGGGTTATTGTGTGTTTCTGCAGTCATGGAGCAGCCAACCTGCTGCTCAGAGCTGTCGACAGCCTCTCTGCTGCCGCTGATGGACGAGCAGCTGATTGGCTGAGCTCTGATCCGATCTCCAGGTTCTGATCACCTGTCGACCTGCTGCTGCAGCCAGGGGCGGCTGTAGTGCGCCTGGTGCATTGTGGGTAGTGTAGGAGGAGTCTGGGACATCCCGGCTCTAGTCGGGGTGTTCAGTCTCAGCGGCGTTCCGAAGGAGACGCATCGACATCGGCTCCTCTCTCTGACTGGCTGCGGGGGGCGGAGCCTCAGCGTCACACCTTCTCTCTCCACCTGCAGATAATCAGTTCAGGATGTCGATCCTGGAGCGACTGGAGCAGATGGAGCGGAGGATGGGAGAGATGGCGGCACGAGACCACCACCATCATCATCATCAGCAGCAGCATGGGAATCAGCTGGCCACGCCCCCTCCTCCTCCTCTACCTGACGACCAGCAACAGGTGAGTCCTCTAGAAGCAGGAAGCTTCTGCAGGTTCTGTGGTTCTGTTTGTTCCTCTGGGTCCGGTCCAGCCCTAGCAGGACCTCCACCTGAAGGTTATTGGGCAGCTTCCAGCACATTGCTGACAAGTCCGACGGACCTCAGAGGTGAAGCTGCAGCTTTCAGGTGGATCAATGTTCTGTCTGGGCTTCTGGACTGTGCTGTGGCTCCGCCCCCTCTGGCTGATGTCATGGGAAGTTGGCAGATGGAGTCCTGGAGTTAAAATAGCCCGGCTGTGACGGAGAGATTCTGGACCTGAACCAAGACAGCCAGCACTGCTGTAGAACGTTAGTCTGCTGTCTGTAGAACCAGCCAGATCTGCTGTAGAACCCTGGTTCTGGTGCTGTAGAACCTGGGTCTTTCAGAAGATTTGATCCTCAGGTTCTGGTTGAGACTGGACCTCAGCAGCAGAACCTGGTAATGCTGCTCCTCAGGATAATGGGGTCCAAAGCTTTCTGCTGCTACAGAAAGCCTACGTCGTGTGGACCTATACTGGGTCACAGAAAAGTTCTGCTCAGGTGTCGGTACCAAACCGGGTCTCCCACCCCAGACGTCTGTTGAAAGACTGTAGTTCTTAGAAAGTCACTCTAATCCTTTTAACGCAGCTTTAATCTGATGGAACCAGGCCCAGCTTGAGGTCATTCCTCAGACAGCGGGTCAGAACCTTCAGAACCTTGCCTGAAGGAACATGGCAGGACAGCTGTGAGTTCATTCTGTATTAGAGTTTCCATCTCATCGTAAAGGCATCGGTATCGTCCTAAAATGGAGCTTCAATGATGCAAACCTTGACCAGTTCTGTTTTTAATATAAAATGGGGAGTTTTTCCTCTCCACCGTCGCTACATGCTTGCTCAGTATGAGGGATTGCTGAAGGATTGCTGTGGTTGGAAAGTCTGCATCAACGGGGCCCAACCTCACGCCAATGACTGACGCAATCTGCTGGGATTCCTTAAATAGGAAACTTTTTAACTGATTGGAATGTTTGTATAATTGTATTGAAATAACTTCTTGTTAAGAGCCTTGAGATGAAACATCTGTTGTGAATCAGCGCTATATAAATAAACTGAATTGAATTGAAATGAAATGAGCGTCAAACAACTCTCACAAAGCGAGTAGTTTGACGCCTGTAGTTTTAAGCCTGACGCTTGAAAACCCGTGTGGGCGGGGCTTCCTCTGTTGACGGATGTTAAACAATGGTGAATCATATACCATTTGCTCCAGGAGCTGCGTATGGATGAGGTACGCTTTCAGCGCTACTTTTGTCTTTCATGTCTGAAATGATTCTGCCGCTCCATTCAAGAAATGTGTAGTGACATCACTACATTGAGACGCTCTAATTGGTTGACGCTCAGGGGACGACGCCAAAAGTTCAGCTAGCTCAACTTCTGCGTTTCTCGCTTTGAATCTTGAAAAGCGGCTAAAGCGCCGCTGAGACGCTGACGGCCTTTTGATGACCTCTACCATAGACTCCACATGTAATCTTGCTGCTCTTGGCGTTTGGGTGGTGTGAACGTATGAAGACCTCTACCATAGACTCCACATGTAATCTTGCTGCTCTTGGCGTTGATGCTTTGGGTGGTGTGAACGTCTGATGACCTCTACCATAGACTCCACATGTAATCTTGCTGCTCTTGGCGTTGATGCTTTGGGTGGTGTGAACATCTGATGACCTCTACCATAGACTCCCATGTAATCTTGCTGCTCTTGGCGTTTGGGTGGTGTGAACGTCTGATGACCTCTACCATAGACTCCCATGTAATCTTGATGCTCTTGGCGTTTGGGTGGTGTGAACGTCTGATGACCTCTACCATAGACTCCACATGTAATCTTGCTGCTCTTGGCGTTGATGCTTTGGGTGGTGTGAACGTCTGACGACCTCTACCATAGACTCCACATGTAATCTTGCTGCTCTTGGCGTTTGGGTGGTGTGAACGCGGCATTCGCCGTTCTACATAAAATCCCAAATATGATTGGGAATAATTTTGTTTATAGGTTTTTGTTCTTGGGTTGAAGAACATTAGTTAATGTAGTGGTTCCCGAACTATTTCTGCTGGGCCACCCTTTAGTTTGTTAAAAAAAATGTCACCCCCCCCCCATTGTAATTATTACTTTTTTATTATCTTTACTGTCTAGTAGTATTTAACAGTCCTTTCAATAATTTTAATGCCTCTCTGTGCACAATTGATGTAAAACTTAAAGAACTCTGAGAGGGAAAAAAACCAAGGTTGTTTTGCCAAACTGAGGTCTTCAACCATCAACTCTTCAGTACCAGGTGTGATCCTGCTGTGATGTCACTTGATCTGCCAGGTGGAGGTGTGTCTTTGTGTTTCACTGAATTTGGTTCGTTGAACATTGCGTTCAGAAATATTCTATTATATGAAAGTTTAATTACAAACTTGTTAGAGTAAAATTTCTGGCCTTCCTTCACAAAGATGCTAATCCCACCTGGCAGTTTAAAGACCCTGGACAGCTCCTTCCTACATAACGGTTATCAGGACTCTCTGTGAAACAGAACGGCCGTCTGTCGGAGCCAAACAGAACCACAATAATCTGGGCTCCGACGGTTTGTGTTTTAATATAGGTGACTGTTGCAGACATGGATCATTACATCATTCAGATCAGGACTCGGCTGGTTAGACGCTGATGTGTCGCGGTGAATAACACAGCGCTGTAATATCATGCAGCCCTCCTAGTTTCCCAGCCATAGTCTCTGTCCCGTCTGTGCAGATCTCTACAGAGTCTCTATATGTTCGTTAACATCTCATGAATGTGCATACTGGACAGAGGAACAACTCATCGTTTACTGGCCTCTGTTATGAATCATAGAGGGAAACATTTCCATAGTGCAGAGAAGTTTATCATTAGAGCTGGGCGATATAAAAGGTAGAAATGATATCAATGTAGCCAAAGGTAGAGATTCTGACTACACCTGCCTATCGCAATGGAGCATTTTGATGATGTCATCAAGGATGATGTTTGTCTTTACATATTGCAAGTTTAAAATTAGTTGTTTTCCATTTAGCGGGAAAAAATCCTGTTGAACTTGAAGCATTTTTAATTCAAACATGTGCAGCTTTATTTTTGTGCGATATTAAATTTATAACTTAGTAACCAGGAAAGCGGACAATTTTTGTTTTTTTAATACATTTAACTTTTAATTTATTTAAAATACCTTCATCTTTATGTTTTTTGGAACAATAAAGATTTTAATATTTTTAAAATGCATTTTGCTCAAATGTTCTATAAATGACATTCTGAACTTTTATGAAGTTGTTGTTCTGCTGTAATGTATCTGGAAAGGGAGGATGTTCATAAACTGTCATTTTGACATGTATATAAAAGACATAAAGAAAGAAAAGACTATATGGTTATATAGATATCGTTACTGCACACACGCTTTAGATTATAGCACAATATAGATCTGATGCCGTATCGCCCAGCCTTATATATAATCCTCTGCAGCTGTGTGCGGTTTTTCATATTGTGCCACTATGTACAAACTTTATATGAACTCAGTTGATCTTTTCCCCTCCTCCACTTTGGTAAGCACTGAGCTAGGGTGTCTCAGCATGAGGAAAACTGGACGTTAATATATATTTATCCAGGACAATCATCGGCTCTTTCAAGAACAGTCCGAGCATCAATCATTTCTGTAGCCGTGTTGAAGGTTTGAGCTTTAGGGTAATAAATTACAGGTTAGAAAGCAGGCGAACTCTGTTCTTTATGTATGTTATGCTAACACCTCTCTCCTGTAGGATCAGGCTTCAGGAGGAAGCTGGACTGAACAATGATTGGGTCGGTTCGCCGTTACTGAGGGACATGATTAAGTTGTTTTTTAGATGATTTATTCATATGATATGTTTTATTTAGAATAAAGGAGAGATATAAAAACCTGGTGGTTATATTTCTGTCATATTCACTGATAAAGCATGTTTGGGGAGCTGCTCGTTTGGTTGACCTCTGACCTCAGAAACCATAAAACTTCATCAAAACCTGTTATTGAGTCAGAATGTAGAGGAACATGGATCCTTCATCTCTAGCTTTATTACGCTTCTACTGATTCATTAGATATGAACATGTTGGTGGTAAACCTGGGGGACACAAAGAGCAGGAAGCCCCTCCTGGTTCTGGTTCTGGTTCTGGTCCAGACTCATTGGTTAACAGAACCAGGAGGAGATAGAACTCTGCGTCTGTCCCAGCTCTGTAGCAGCAGAACCGGGTTCTGACCCGATCCGACCCCTGATCTTACACAGGGGAAGCGGATCAGAACCGCTGCAGGTTATAACGGGTAAATCCCTCAGGCTCCTCGTTAGCGGTCACGTGGGGTTTATCAGTCGCCATGGTGATGGGTTCTGGCGGCCGATTGGCTGCGAGAGGCGCAGTTGGACCCGGGTCAGCGGCGAGCGCTGTGGGACGCTCAGATGAAGACCCAGCGGGCCGGATCAGCGCCGCAGAACTGCAGCTGTCGGGGGCAGCTGGGCGGTGATGACAGGAGAGAGCCTCGCTCTCTACGCCGTCACTCAGGGTAACAGAGGTCAGGTGACCTGGACGTGATGAGCCCATCGGTCAGAATCAGAGACATAGAAATATGACCTAGAATGTACAGTGTTAGTTCAGTGAATATTCTTAGGCTGCCGGTTTCTCTTAAATCCTCCTTTGTTTTGTCATTTCTGCCACTAGGGGCAGTGTTTTCATTTGCTGCTTGTGATTGGTTCTTTGTCATCCATCCAACTTTGACTTTTGTCTTTTTGTAGTAACACAGTAGATATAAAAGTGGAGCTCAGCAGAAAATAAAGCTTTATTTTCTACTTTACCTTTTTTATTTAAATGTCTTTATTTAGAGCAAAGCAGAACTGGAGTGTCTCCAAAGTTTCTGCAAAAAGCTGCTCCTGATTCTACAGATTACAGGATTTGTAAGGAGGACTCTGATTGGATGAAAAAGATGTGATTGTCTGGTAGTGTGGGTCATTTATGCAGAAATGTGTCCCTCACTTTCTGAATGTGTGCAGACAGATTTCTGAATCTGTTCGCTGAGTTTGCATAAATCCCAGGTACGGTTTACTTCTCTACAGACTGAAGGTCTTTGCACACCGGGTCCGTTTTTTTCGTGCGATTAATTCGCACTACAGTATTTTCTTTCGAATCAATGTCAAGTCAACGGGGACGTGCACGCCACTGACGAAATTCCATCCTGCGATTTTGCGAGTTTTATTTTTTCGGATTGAGGTCGATTTTTTAAAAACTCGTATCCGACAGATAAACACTTGACCAATCTAATTTTTTCTTCACCATGGCTGAGCGTCTGATCCTTTTTGTGTCTCTTTAATAAAAAAGAGAAAAACTACAAGGAGAACGATTATAAGGATAATGTGAGGCGATCCGTTGCAGAAGAACTTGGATATGAAGATGGTGAGTAAATCAATGAGTACAAATAGCCGTGCAGCCATCAGCTCTCGATACGTCATGACTTGACACCTCTTGGAAATTCAAGCAGAAATGTAAACAAAAGTTTACAAAACTTGAACGTTAATCAAACACATCGTCACAAATCCATAACATCTCAAACGAGATGCGGGAACTTATTAACCTGGAGTGCGTGAAATCGTCTTTTTCGCTAGATGTGATTAGTTTTCTCACAGTCGAAATGCTCGTCAATGGTTTTAGCTACACGTTAGATAGGACAATTTACGTTTGGTTTATTGTTGTGTGTGTTATGACTGATTACAGAGGAATATCATGTTTGTTAACTACAGCCGCCATGTTCTCATCACAACATTCCCTTCCCGGTGTTCTCTGTTGTTGATGAGGGATGTGCGGAATGTTTTTTTAATAGAATATTCATAATTTATTCGCAATTTCGCAGCGCGTCTGGTGTGCACACACAACACGTCGATTTTCGGCCTCCGATTTTTCGCAATTTCGAGTCGTTTATTCGCATCGGACCCGGTGTGCAAAGACCTCGACTAGGAAATAATCACCGACGTCTCAAAAATGTATATTTATGACATACCTACTACTTTCACATATATATACTGTATCCATAATGTAATATTATAATTAATTAATAATTAATCATTAATCATTTTGTTGTAGATATTTGGAGACAGGACTCAGATAAATGGAGTCATAATCATGATCCAAAATATGTTTGTATTTGTCCATTTTCAGCCTGTGATCAAATCACCGTTTCATGTCTAGGTTTACAGGGAGGATAAAATATTTTGTAGTTATCAACACTTAACATCATTCCTATTAATACACTGTTTTTATTCAATTTTTTTTAAAATGTATAAATGTATGTTTAATGTCTCTCAGGTGTCTCTGAGACGTCTCTCGGGTGTCTGAGTTGTCTCCTTCTCTCTGAGACGTCTCTCAGATGTCTCTTTAGACGTCTCCTTGTCTCTCAGGTGTCTCTGAGATGTCATTGAGTCGTCTCCTTGTCTCTGAGACGTCTCTCAGGTGTGCCTGAGATGTCTCCTTGTCTCTGAGATGTCCCTGAGATGTTTTCTTGTCTCTGAGACGTCTCTGTGTGTCTGAGACGTTTCTCAGGTGTCTCCGGTGTCTCTGAGTCGTCTCTGTCTCTGAGATGTCTCTGAGTGTCTGAGACGTTTCTCAGGTGTCTCCGGTGTCTCTGAGTCGTCTCTGTCTCTGAGTCGTCTCCTTGTCTCTGAGTCGTCTTCGTGTCTCTGAGTCGTCTCCTTGTCTCTGAGTCGTCTCCTTGTCTCTGAGTCGTCTCCTTGTCTCTGAGTCGTCTTCGTGTCTCTGAGTCGTCTCCTTATCTCTGAGTCGTCTCCGTGTCTCTGAGTCGTCTCCTTGTCTCTGAGTCGTCTCCGTGTCTCTGAGTCGTCTCCGTGTCTCTGAGTCGTCTCCGTGTCTCTGAGTCGTCTCCGTGTCTCTGAGTCGTCTCCGTGTCTCTGAGTCGTCTCCGTGTCTCTGAGTCGTCTCCTTGTCTCTGAGTCGTCTCCGTGTCTCTGAGTCGTCTCCGTGTCTCTGAGTCGTCTCCTTGTCTCTGAGTCGTCTCCGTGTCTCTGAGTCGTCTCCGTGTCTCTGAGTCGTCTCCGTGTCTCTGTCCCAGTCTTCCCAGTGGTTTGAGCGGAGGATTGTTGGGGTGTGTGAGCGGATGATGAGAGGAGCCCGATGGGACACAGGAGGAGGAGGAGGAGGAGGAGGAGAACGCCTTCATCACTCGGCTCGCCACCGCGGGATGACCCTGCTCCACCTGGCTGCTGCCCAGGGCTACACTCACCTGATCCACAGCCTGATCCAGTGGAGGTAAGCCCCGCCCACCTGTCTGCAGCTCACCTGTCCGCCGTCCTCGTCTCACGGCCGCTTGTCCCGCAGGACGGTCAGCAGAGACAGTCTGGACCTGGAGCAGGAGGTGGACCCCCTGAACGTCGACCACTTCTCCTGCACGCCGCTGGTAAGCGCACACCTGACTGACCTGGGGGCCGTGTTGCCGTGGTTACCGTGGGGATGACTCTGTGTTGCAGATGTGGGCGTGCGCGTTGGGCCACCAGAGGGCAGCAGAGCTGCTGTACAGCTGGAACGGCCTGGCTCTGGGGATCCCCGACTCGTTGGGGCGCCTGCCGCTGGCCGTGGCCCGATCCCGAGGCCACACCCGCCTGGCCGCCGCTCTGGAGGAGCTGCACACGCGCAGCACTCAGGCGGCCGCCGGAGACGGGCGCACGCCTGCGGCCGACACGCCTCAGCCGCCGCTGTCGCCTCTGTCCACCAGCCCGGACACAGGTAACGCACGTGCTGCTGTCTCCTGACCTGACTCCTGCTCTCTGATTGGCTGTAACGCTCTCCTGTCTCCTTCCACCAGGTCTCAGCTCCTCCAGCAGTCTGCCCTCACCCAGCGACCCCTCCTCCCCCTCTCCTAGCTCCGCCTACTCCAGTGGCCCCGCCCCAATGGACACCTCCCCCTCGTCACCATCATCTCTCTCCTCCTCCTCACTGCCTGTGTCTCCTCCGTCCCCGTCCTCCTTCCCTCTCTCCGCCCTTCCTTCGGAGTCCGTGTGGAGGGAGGAGCCTAACTTCAGCACAGGTAACCTCGCTGTCTCACTGTGTCCAATCAGAGGCTGGTTTCTGTCGTCACGGAGAAATCTGGTTCTCCTGGATTATTATTTGTATAACAAACCCTGAACTCCTTGTTCCTTTTTAATACAACCATAAAATCAATCAAGGATGCTAACGGGGGCTAGCCGGGGAGGCTAACAGAAGCAAATATTGGAAATGTACCCGTTTAGGGGCAAGGTCCCGCCTTTCTCACCTCTCATTGGCTAGCCTGATTGATATATTACTAATCTTAACATTTGAGGATCAGTATCTAAACCTAATCTGATCCATTTATTAATATTAACATTTAGGATCAGTACCCAGTACTAATCCACAGAAGACGGGACCTTGCCCCTAAACGGGTACATTTCCAATATTTGCAAATGGAGGGTAGCCTGGGATGCTAACAGGGGCTAGCCTGGGATACCAATAGGGGCTAGCTTGGAATGCTAACAGGGTCTTTCCTGGGATGCCAACAGGGGCTAGCTTGGGATGCTAACGGGGGCTAGCCTGGGATGCTAATGGGGGCTAGCCTGGAATGCCAACGGGGGCTAGCTTAGGATGCCAACGGGGGCTAGCTTAGGATGCCAACGGGGGCTAGCCTGGGATGCTAACGGGGGCTAACCTTGAATGCTAACGGGGGCTAGCCTGGAATGCCAGCAGGGTCTAGCTTTGGATGCTAACGAGGGCTAGCCTGGAATGCCAACAGGGGCTAGCTTAGGATGCCAACGGGGGCTAGCTTGGGATGCTAACGGGGGGCTAGCCTTGAATGCTAACGGGGGCTAGCCTGGAATGCTAGCAGGGTCTAGCTTTGGATGCTAACGAGGGCTAGGCTGAGATGCTAATGAGGTGTTTCATGGGATGCTAGCAGGGTCTTTCCTGGGATGCTAACAGGGGCTAACTTGGGATGCTAACGAGGGCTAGCCTGAGATGCTAATGAGGTGTTTTATGGGATGCTAGCAGGGTCTTGCCTGGGATGCTAACAGCGGCTAGCTTGGGATGCTAACGATGGCTAGGCTGAGATGCTAATGAGGTGTTTCATGGTATGCTAGCAAGGTCTTTCCTGGGATGCCAACAGGGGCTAGCCTGGGATGCTAATGGGGGCTAGCCTGGAATGCCAACGGGGGCTAGCTTAGGATGCCAACGGGGGCTAGCCTGGGATGCTAACGGGGGCTAACCTTGAATGCTAACGGGGGCTAGCCTGGAATGCCAGCAGGGTCTAGCTTGGGATGCTAACGAGGGCTAGGCTGAGATGCTAACAGGGGCTAGCCTGAGATGCTAATGAGGTGTTTCATGGGATGCTAGCAGGGTCTTTCCTGGGATGCTAACAGGGGCTAACTTGGGATGCTAACGAGGGCTAGGCTGAGATGCTAATGGGGGCTAGCCTGGGAGGCCAGCTCTGATCTAAGCTCCTCCCAGATGGTGAATAAGGAACAATTAAAGGTCCAGCTGTCATCAGAAGGTCACTTTAGTCTCCTGAAGGTGCCTTTGTATAGCGCTTTTCTCAGTCAGAGGACCAGAAAGCGCTTCACATTCACACACCGGTGGTGGTGAGCTACATTGTAGCTATAGCAGCCCTGGGGACTGACAGAAGCGAGGCCGCCGAACACCAGGTCCTCTGACCACCAGCAGCAGACAAGGCAGGTGAAGTGTGTTGCCCATGGACACATAACATCTGGACACCAGAACACGTCCTCAGCAGAACCAGAGCTGACAATGAGTGCTTTCAGGGTCCAGAGTCGTGCTGTTGGCTTCCTAGCAGAACCGACCCAATCAGGTGTCCTCACTCCCTGCTCCTCGGTCCAGTGGCGTCCCCCAGGGCTGATGCCTCGGCCTCCTCCACCTGGAGGTCATCCCCCAGCTGATGACCCTCAGATCTCTAGATCTTTAACCTTCCTGACCTCCATTCAGAAGCCGTTAACATCAGGGACTGGATGGAGGTCAAAGGTTAAACTGAGGTCCTGGTGGAGGTTTGGCTGCCTGAGTGACTTTAACGGGTTTATAAATAAAGTTGAATCTAGATTGCCAGTAAAGGAAGTCTTTTGGCTGCGTGAAGAAGAGCCGTTCCTAAAGGTGAAAGGTCAAACCTGTCCCTCTGTTGCAGGGTTGAACTCCAGTGGCTCCAGAGATGCCTCCCTGTACCTGATGGACTATGAGAACGCCCCGCTCACCGACCCACACCGCCAGATGGCGGGGGGGCGGCGACCGCAGGCGGGGGTGTCGCCGCTGGAGGAGCAGCTGCTGAGCTACGCCGAGAACGCCGAGAACGAAGGAGAGGAGGAGGAGTACCTGGAGGAAGAGGTGCTGCAGGTAAGTGGAGCTGCTGCAGGAAGGTCTGCAGACCTCAGGAACACCTGGATCAATAGACTCCTCCCCTCTCCACCCCTCAGGTCGATATGGCAACGCTGGCGGAGCAGATAATCGAGGCCACCCCAGAGCGAATTAAGCAGGAGGACTTCCCCAGGGGGGCGGAGTCTCCGCTCAGAGAGAGGCGGGACAACCCCGCCCTCCAGGACACCTGGCTGGCTACCTACCTGGAGACGGTCGACGCCCACTCCCCGCCCAGGTAAGCCCTGCAGGGAGGATCTGGATGAGTCTGGAACCAGAACCAGGATGACCGCCTTGTTTCTGTCTCTGCTGCAGACGCCTCTGCCCCCCCTCGCCCCTCAGCGCCCTGGCTCTCCAGAGGCTCCGCCCCCCGTCCTCTGCGGCGTGGGCGGAGTTCCTGAACGCCTCGGCCAATGGGAAGATGGAGAGAGACTTTGCTCTGCTGACGCTGACGGACGGCGAGCAGAGAGAGCTGTACGAGGCCGCCCGCATCATCCAGAACGCCTTCAGGAGATACAAGGTAACCATGGAGACGGCTGGAGCTGGGATGTTCTGTTAGAACCTGCGACGACTCACTGCCACCTGCTGGCCAAACGGGGTATGACCGCTGTGTTTGTGTTCAGGGTCGAAGGTTAAAGGAGCAGCAGGACATGGCTGCAGCCGTCATCCAGAGGTGCTACAGGAAGTACAAACAGGTGTGTGTCCAGGTGTTTGTGTGTCCAGGTGTTTGTGTGTCCAGGTGTTTGTGTGTCCAGGTGTTTGTGTGTCCAGGTGTTTGAGTGTCCAGGTGTTTGAGCGTCCAGGTGTTTGAGCGTCCAGGTGTTTGAGTGTCCAGGTGTTTGTGTGTCCAGGTGTTTGAGTGTCCAGGTGTTTGTGTGTCCAGGTGTTTGTGTGTCCAGGTGTTTGTGTGTCCAGGTGTTTGTGTGTCCAGGTGTTTGAGTGTCCAGGTGTTTGTGTGTCCAGGTGTTTGTGTGTCCAGGTGTTTGTGTGTCCAGGTGTTTGAGTGTCCAGGTGTTTGTGTGTCCAGGTGTTTGTGTGTCCAGGTGTTTGTGTGTCCAGGTGTTTGTGTGTCCAGGTGTTTGTGTGTCCAGGTGTTTGTGTGTCCAGGTGTTTGTGTGTCCAGGTGTTTGTGTGTCCAGGTGTTTGAGTGTCCAGGTGTTTGAGTGTCCAGGTGTTTGAGTGTCCAGGTGTTTGAGTGTCCAGGTGTTTGTGTGTCCAGGTGTTTGAGTGTCCAGGTGTTTGTGTGTCCAGGTGTTTGAGTGTCCAGGTGTTTGAGTGTCCAGGTGTTTGAGTGTCCAGGTGTTTGAGTGTCCAGGTGTTTGTGTGTCCAGGTGTTTGAGTGTCCAGGTGTTTGTGTGTCCAGGTGTTTGAGTGTCCAGGTGTTTGTGTGTCCAGGTGTTTGAGTGTCCAGGTGTTTGAGTGTCCAGGTGTTTGAGTGTCCAGGTGTTTGAGTGTCCAGGTGTTTGTGTGTCCAGGTGTTTGAGTGTCCAGGTGTTTGTGTGTCCAGGTGTTTGTGTGTCCAGGTGTTTGGAGAAATATGCGAAGAAGTAGAAACAATAACCAATAAATTGATAATGATGTCACAGTTCAGTATAAATATTTATGCTTTAAGACCAAGGCTTTATTGAAGAGTTATGGGAGTGAAGCTAAGTTAGTTTAAACTAATTGTAGTTAGTTTAAGACTAGTTAGTATCTTATGGTTTGTGTTTAAACCACCAATTCACAATGCAAAGCAGAAGTGAAGAAAAAAACATTATTTGTTGGAAGTAATGTTTCATGAAACCATTTGCTGAATTAGAAATCAATAACCTTTAGAGAATTTATTATATTTTTTGGATCGGTCACCGCAGTGATTGATCTAATTTAGTATTTAGACTTACTAAGAAGGCGGGTTAAAAAACGACTTATTGATACTTATGGTCATTTAAACACAGAAAACTAATCCTATCTTTATTGTTTATGAACGCTAGCGGTCTGATAAAAAACAGGCCGTATTAATCAGATGGAGCATGTGGAGCTAATTTATGTAGCGTAGCTTAGAGCCATTCAGCTTAGCACCAAAGAACAAAGGACAAACTCAGGTGGAAACGAGTAACTCGTGTTGCAGGATTTAGAACGACTCTTTCTATCAGTCAGAAATCTTTAAAACACTGTTTATATCCAAGCAATTGAATGAAATCTTATACATGCAGCTAAACACAGTAAAATAGACAAAGTGTGTTTGTTCCAGTGTGTGTATTCCAGTGTGTGTGTGTATTCCAGTGTGTATTCCAGTGTGTATTCCAGTGTGTGTGTGTATTCCAGTGTGTATTCCAGTGTGTGTATTCCAGTGAGTGTGTATTCCAGTGTGTATTCCAGTGTGTGTATTTCCAGTGAGTGTTTACAGGTGTGTATTCCAGTGTGTGTATTCCAGTGAGTGTTTACCAGTGTGTATTCCAGTGTGTGTGTGTATTCCAGTGTGTGTGTATTCCAGTGTATATTCCAGTGTGTGTATTCCAGTGCGTGTTTACCAGTGTGTATTCCAGTGTGTGTGTGTGTGTGTGTGTGTGTGTGTGTGTATTCCAGTGAGTGTTTACCAGTGTGTATTCCAGTGTGTGTATTCCAGTGTGTGTATTCCAGTGTGTGTGTGGCAGCTCCACTAACTCTAACTAACCACTCTCTCTCTCTCTCTCTCTCTCTGGTTAGCTAACATGGATAGCTCTGAAGGTAACCCAGTAGGTGGCGCTGTGACAGTAGATTTAGTGGTGTGTAGTCAGTGTGTGTTTCTCTGTGTGTGATGCTTCCAGCTGCTTGGAGTCTCTCAGATGTTGTTACCATAGCTACTCAGAACCTGGTTGTACCAGCTGGTTCTGATGGTACAACCAGGTTCTGATGGTAGAACCTGGACCCAGCAGCCTGGAAACCTGAGTAGCACCAGGAGGAGTAGACCAGGTAGCTCAGGTAATGTGCTCCACCTGACTCTCTGGCTCCTCCCCCTCAGTACGCTCTCTACAAGAAGATGACCCAGGCGGCCATCTTGATCCAGTCCAAGTTCCGGTCGTACTACGAGCAGAAGCGCTTCCAGCAGAGCCGGCGGGCCGCCGTCCTCATCCAGCAGTACTACCGCAGCTACAAGGAGTACGAGAGGCTGAAGCAGGCGCCACGAGGGGGCGCCGCCCACAACCCCAAGATCAAGTAAGGCTGCAGGGGGGGAGGGGGGGTGATGATGTTGATGAGTGGGTCAGACGCTGGCCGCTTCACCTCGACTCAACCAGAGACTAGGAGAGACCTGGTTAGTGTTAACTCGTAGGGACATCTACCTGTTATGTCCTCTGATGGACCAACCAACCGCTGGGACCTTGGTGACCTCATCAAACTGGTTCTGACTGGGATGGATGGACTTGGTTCTACTGGGCCGAGCACTCAAGAGAAGGATCAGCTGAATCGTGTCTTCTTTACCTAAAACCTGACCTGAGACTCAGTAGAGTCTGACCTCTGGGTCTTAGCCGTCCCACCAGAGTCTCTGCAGGTCCTCTGACTAGACTGACTCTTGGGCAGTGGCGGTTCTAGACCAAATTTACCAGGGGGGCAGGGTGGGGCCAGAGTTTGTTCATGGGGGCCCAAAACTAAAGAATTAAACAATATTTCAATATGTCATCGTTTAATTTATTCAATGAGCCAAAGAGACTCTTGTGGCTCCTGATCCAGCAGATGAAACTCAATATGGCTGAAGCTAAAAGTTCAACACATACATTTTTAACTCATTGTTAAAATAAAACTTTAAAGGTAAGAAATGAAATCTGCCCAAGAGATAATTTAGTTATGGTTTCTGTCCTAAATCATCTTAAAAAACTGATTTAGTATAATTTCTGCAGTACAGGGGTCAGGATCAGTCCTACAGGGCCCCTGGCCCCCGTTGGCCCCTCTCTAGAACCACACATGCTCTTAGGGATTAAAACAAGTATCTATCTAATGTAGAGTCTAGTCCGAGTCTTTCTAGGATTGGATCAGACTCTGACCCAGATCTCTCCCTCATCACTTGTTGATGGTTTGTCCACCAGGGGGTCGTTCCTGACGAAGAAGCAGGACCAGGCGGCGAGGAAGATCATGAGGTTCCTGCGGCGCTGCAGACACCGGTAATACAGCAGCCACAGCAGCAGGGGGCGACGTTTCCTCTGCTCTGCTCTCATGTGTGTTGTTGCTCTGCAGGATCAAGGAGCTGAAGCAGAGCAGGGAGCTGGAGAGGAGAGGACTGACCACATAGATAGAGACGCCTACCGGGGACCAGGGACACACCTCCACCTGCTGGGTTTGCCCTGAGCGCGGTCTGTCAGGAGCTGGAGGGGGTCAGCTCTGTGACCTGCTGTGACCCCCGTGACCTCACCTCCTGCTGGCCGGTCCGAGTCCCTGGGAGGAACGCCTGAGCAGACGCAGCTCAGGGCGCGCCCGGCCCACCAGCTCGGTCAGCTCTCTGCTGATTGGCCGGTTTTAATGACTCACACTTCCTCGACGAATCAAAGCTTCTATTTCAACCCCATCAAAGAAACACATAGAATCTATATTCTGACGCCTGTAGATGTTTATTTATTACAGCATGAACCGCTGAGTGTGTGTGCTGCTGCTCTTACTGAAGTCTTAACTCCCCCCCGCTGCTTTTCTAATGGCCGCCTTCATGCAGAGACTGAAGGACGCTGCGTTTCCCCTGAGCATGAGCTTTCCTCCAGAACCAGAACCGGTCTGACCCGTCTCTCTCTCAGCTGTTGCCGTGAAGCTTTGCACGATTTTCTGTTTCATCGTTGTGTTTCTGAGGTTCTGAGAATAAATCTGCTGTTTACTACTCATCTGGGTTTGGTTCCTGCTCTGAAAGCTGCTGGACCACAGAAGAGTTTTCCTCTGTAACAAGGAGACCGCCGCCTCCTGATCAACTCCTAATAACCGATTATTTTATCTGCACTGGTGGTAAAGTCAAAAGCTTTGTGTGTTTAATAAAGGATGAAGCCCAGATACAGAAACAGGAAGCAGTGAAGCAAAAGGTTGTAGCTGATCCTCAGACAGAACCCAGATCTGATTCTTGTCTTCTTCTGTCCTCCATGTTGCTCCTCCTGGAACCAGTTAACAAACGTGAGCCGTTGTAAAACCATTGCTACACGTCCTCCCCAACCAGGCAGTGGTTCTGGTGCCACTATCCTCCTGATACCAAACAGAAGGGTTCTATCTATTCTACATCTATAGCTGTATTCTACCTAGCCTCTGAACTATTTTCTACAATATTCTATTCCAGGCTGCACAGTGGAGCAGTTGGTAGCACTGCTGCCTTGCTGCAAGAAGGTCCTGGGTTTGATTCCCGGCCTGGGGTTCTGTCTGCATGGAGTTTACATGTTTAACCTGTGCATAATTTATTGGCTAATTAATTAATTGCTTAATTGGTGCTTAATTTGTCTCTCTAAATTGGCCTTCGCTATGAGCGTGTGCCTGGTTGGTTGTTCTGCCTCTAAGTTGCTCTGCAATGGACTGGTGACCTGACCAGGGTGTAACTCCGCCTCTTGCCTGATGACTGCTGGAGATAAGCCCCTCCCACAATCCTGCAGAGGATGGATGGATATTCTATAATACTCTATAATACTCACCTCAGTCACCTCACTAAAACTACGTGTGACGTCCAATATGTAAACTATGGTGGCTGAGAAGTGCAAACACATTTACATTAAAGAGCAACTCACCCCTACCAGAGTCTAACCCCGCCCACATTTTCTGTTTGAAAAGTGCACCAAAAGGAGGCGTGGCCTGGCGGATCTAGGGACGTCCGAGTGGGGGGGCGGGGCAGCGTCATCACTTCCTCCCTAATCCAACTCGCTACGGAGGCGTGGCCGAGACTCGGCTGCTTTTATCCCCCGCAGTGGCCAGAACAGCTGACATCATAGTTCAGAGGTCACAGCAGAGCCAATAAGTGCAGTGTAGAGTTCTAACCTGAAGAGGGCGTCACACTAAAGGTTTTAGGCAGAGAATTTATGTTTTGATTAAAACACCAGAAACAATAACCAGACATGTAGACGGCACTATTAGACACTCATTAATACAGTTTATCAGGGACAAATAGTTGATTTGAGGTTTATTTACACTTTAACAAAAACTTTATACAAATCCTAAAACACATTACCAAATTGAAAAACCCAAAAGTCTATCCTGAAACAAAACAAAGAAATCTCTGGACAGAAAGAGATTTTATGAAATGCTGGGAGTGACTCACGGATGGCCTCGCCTTGTAGTTCAGCTAAACCAGGAAGTCCTTGATTCATTTAGGGAAACAACACGGAACATGATTTACGACGTTTCTGATGCATGAATAATGTTTTGCAGAGTGAACTTCAGCTGGTTTGTGTGAAATGTTCTGTTCTCCGTGTGTCGGAGCGAACGCTGCAGCCAGAGAGGGAGGCGGACCCAACTGTAGTTACATGGCCGACAAGCGTGCCGCCATATCTCCGTCCGTATAACTGCGCCTGGACAAAAAACAACCTTCACAGACATGTTACTCTAGTTCTGCGACGCATCACATTTTTAAATGGCATGAATTACATCCTACATATAACAACACACTCGTGGGATTATAATTAAAGTTTATTCTTACCGTTCTCTCCCTCTCTCGTTAGAACTGACCAGTAAGGACGCCGAATAAACAATACATACATTTGGGACTTCTTCTTCTTTTTGCTTCACGGTGGTTTCCTCTAGAGACTTCTGACGTGGATTAGATCTATGGCGGCGCCCTCGTCGGCCATTGTTACTGCAGGAAGTTACTCTTCCAGAGAGATGGAGGAGTCTTCACAGCACTGATAGGTGATCAAATGTTTAGACTTTTATCATTTCACAGTCCACCTTCAGGCTTGATACGAGCCTTGTGCAAACATTCGTAGAATCATGACTAAAACCGTACTGAAGCTCAGAAGCTTTTCTTTACTTACGCCTAGTAAGTTTCTGATCTATCAAACTTTGAGTCGCACAGCTGCAGCACTTTCTCGCCCTAGAAATATACTGCAGGTGTTTCTGGATCATATCCGCCTCCTACACGCCCACTTTCTGCCATAAACGCTCCAAGCAAAGTGTCCAGTGAATATTCTGCATATTCGTTCAAACCTGAAAAAGGAAAAATGCTAGCAGTGGATTAAAGCGTCTCCTTGCGGCACCGCAATATTGGCGCCCCCTTTATCAACTCTGTGATGTCATCACTGGCCACAGACCAATGAGAATGGGTTGAGGGCAGCGCAATGGATGCTGGGAGATGCAGTTGGTTCAGTGAAAGGCCATAGCCTCAACACTGATTAACAGTCAACCAGCACGATCCTTAATGAGGAGCAGCTGTTACAGGACCGGGAACCAAAGGCTACATGCTAATTCAGGGTTCCCACTCTTTTCTTGAAAGGAATTTCCAGGACTTTTCCAGGACTTTTCCAGGACTTTTCCAGGACTTTTCCAGCTGCTAGCCTGCTACAATACAAGTCAAGCTATCACAACTAGGGCTGGGCGATATACCGATGTTATCATCATATCGGGATATATTTTGAAACAGATATGACATTGTACCTGTACCATTATATTGGTATTATAGTTGTGCAAAGATTGTTGTGTTTAACAATGCAACACAACTAATACAGAAGTTATTCTCTGCTTTAGTTCATACACTCTCAGTCAAGCTGTATTTTCAGTCACTAACGTTAGAAAATATCAACTATTATCGGACTTTTAAATTAATTGCATCTGCTCACACCAAGGCACATTACGCATCTCGTATACATAATGGCATAACTTGATGAGTTATGGGTTTTTGACTCTAAATTATTTTGATTTATCAGATCTTTGTAACTGTAACTGTTTTCTGTCAGTTATTTTGCTGAAATTGATGTACCTTTTGTAAAGCTAAATGTGTTTAAAAGCAAAATCCATTTAGCTTATTATGAAATGGACCTGAAGTAAATATTCTGACAAATTAGGGTAAAATACCGCTATATATATATATATATATATATATATCATACATCCCAAGCTTTGGAGAAGTGTTATTTTCTACCTTCTACCTTCTGTCTTGTACATGTAACCAGATTTAGAGCTGAAGATCTTTGCCAGAACCCGTCGGGTTTTAGCGGTCAGCTGATCATCTCATTACCATGAACTAATGGTGTTAATGTCCAGGTTTTGCTCAGTTTTACAGACGAAGCCGAATGCTGCTGCACTGCGCTCTCAGACAGAACATGCTGAAGTGTAAATGCTCTATTACCAGACGTCTCCTGCATTTATCTAGCAGCTCCCTGATGCCCACAGAGAGCGCGCAGAAACGCACGCAGGCGAGACGGACTTTTACGCATCAGAAGCGGTTAAAGCTGAGGATCTTTATTCTCTGTCACCGCCACGGTCCGTCTGGGTTTTCAGACTAGGGTCACCCTGTAAAAAGTAAAATGTCATCATCCATGTTCAGGGATATTTATAGATTTTATTCCATCTTTCAAACAGACATTTGATTTCATGTCGGCAGCTCGATGCGTTATCAGAATGGTCCGACCAGTCCAGATGGGTTTTTGTTTGCAAATGATTAAATCTGATGACAGGCCTTCAGTTTCTTTCTGTTCGTGTTTAAACAGGGCAGGCTTGTGCAACAGCCTTTATTTGAGAAGTCATGCATGTGAGAGAGCCTGATTGACGGTAATCATTTTATTTCATAAAGCTGCAGACTAAAAAAAAGGTTATAAATCGACATGCCTTGATATTATTCTTATAGGGCCTCGTTTATCATTTTAAGCTTCACATAATAGATCTATTTGACGGGAATTTCAAACATTTGTCCAGTAAATTGAAAACCTGCCGGTCATGTTGTCTGGATTCGGGCTTTAATAATCAAATATACTCCTCGGCTGAATTCTCTCTGGCTTTTTAAGCCTAACTTTAACTTTGAAGGCCTTATTACAGATCTAACCAGATTGTTTGTTCATCTCCCTCTTTCTCATGACGCACATAGTTATGAAAGGTTGACAAAATTATTCTGCTATTGAAGCCGATGATTAAAAGTGATCATTTCATCTGTGACAACAACAGACTAAGTCAAATAAGCGAAGTTCTACCTGTGATTTATTCGCGCCAGTGAAGGAGCTTGTCTCTGAGTTTTAGATTCATTGTTTTCTATGGGGTAAAAATGACCTTTCAGTGTTAAATTTGATAAACAATAAAATAACCACATCATATTTTTGTTATGATTGTTATGTAGTAATACTGATCAGTACACAGTTGGAAGACATCAGTAACCTGGAAGTTACAGCTGCTTAGTGGCCTTTATACGCGTCACTCTTAAATCTACCAATCAGCAGCGCTTCTTTTCTGAAAACGAGCTTTTGGAAAATGTAGCTTAAACATCTAAACCCACCTTAGGATGTCTCAGCGCTTTAAGTGTTTCTACCTGCGGTGCTGAAGCAACAGTTGAACAACTGTTGCTTCAGCACCGCAGGTAGAAACACCTGGACCTGATGTCCAGGTTGGTAACAGGCCTCCTTCATGCCTTCAGCGAACAGGGTCCTAAAGCCCGCCCTTTTCTCTTTCAGGATAACTTTGGGTCAAACAGTGGAGGCTAAAACCTGGTTAATGTGGAGCTTGAACTGATATGAACGACTGAAGCTCCCCAAACAAATAGGCCCAAACACGCCGATGATTGTTTAGCTTATTGATTATGGGATCAGAACAGCATCACCTTGAAATGAAACTGAAAATAAATATTGGCATTGAAAAATATTATAACTGAAAATATTAATTTTGAATCGGAAATAAATCTAGTGAAAATTTTTGTATTGAACGTGAAATTTCTTTTTCCAATGCCATCATTTTTTCAGCTTCATTCAGGTGATCCTGTTGTGACGCTTGTGTGTGCACGCGCATGAGGGGCGGGGCTTCAGCCCCCCATATGTTTGCATGAACGAGGCAGGAGGGAAACTCCGACTGTCCGAGTGGGATCAACATTTTCTTTGCTTATTATGTGGTTTGTGGAAAGTGATAATCTGCAGTTGGAGACCCGATTTATGACAGTCTTTCTCTAGTCTTTGTAATCAAACCAGTTTGATTTTATCACAGGTCCTAGTGTAGTCGTAGTGACGTAAATCAATCAACAACCAATAAAGCTGTTCTCACACAAGCGGAAGCACAAAGCTACAGATCCCGGCAGGGTCAGGTGCAGAAATCATTTTTCAGGGGTAAGAATCTGTACCCTCGGTTTATTAAAGTATGTGACCGTGTGGGGGTCCTGTCCGCTTCATAGTGCACCCCGGCTGTTTGTTATTGTACTTTACTGCTATGGCACAATGGTTAATAAGCAGGATTACATCCCTGATGATGGTGGGTTTGAGTCCCGTTTATGATATTGTCTTGCACCTTGCCACATATCAATTATTTTTGGTTCCTGTGGGAAAGTAGGCTATAAACATAGGTGTCATATTTATAAATAACAGTTTTGTAGCCGCCTATGGAGCCTGGCAGGGTCTATACACAACAAATACAATATTTGTGTTGCATGGCTGAGAAATGGGCCATAAGTTACAAAGTGTATGCCAACCTTGCCCCCTGGAATACAGGCACAAACCAGCCCTATCTGTGCATCTGCATGGAGCAAGTGGTACAGCATGAACAGCTTGCATTAAAAAGATATGAGTTAACCAGATACTTGATGATACAGTTCCCACTTTGAATGCAAGTCTTTATTTGACATAACATTAATCTTGGCAAAGAATGCTACAACATTCACACATAAAGAAACTGTATAATGCTGAGCATAATGGGAGGAATTTAGCGGGAAGCTAAAATAGTCTTTTAAATAGTGTCCCAACAAGATTCAGTGTTTATTAAATCTTTAGTCTGAGACTAAAAAACTGTTAACCCAAGTCTTTAGATGTGATCTGATCATCTTTAAGAGTCTTTTCTAAATCGTTTCAAAGTCTCTAGGTGTACAGAAAGCATAATGTGGTTTGTAGAATAATAATAATTAAAATATAAGATCTAAACGGTTTCTTCTCAGTTTGCCATGGCAGTTGGTGCGCATTAGCGCCACCTTCTGGTTTAGAGTGTGTGTCACAATTATGTTTTACAATCTAATAAAAAAAACGAGTTGTCAATGTTGTTAGCTTTGCTTACACCAGTCTTAATTGATTTGTTAACGTTATTGACATGTATTGTAAATATTTATTGTGGATCTGAAATAAATAGTTATTTAATATGGTGTATATAGTGTGTATTACATGACAGGCTACACAAGCATAACACTTTATCACAAAGACTCCTAGTCTACTGGTCAGTAGAAGAAACTGAGAAGAAACCGTTTGTCTTTTTTTCTTCCACCAACCGCATTATTAGCAAAGAAAATGTTGAGTACTCTCCAGTTTTCCCTTTTAATGGCAGCAACGCATTTATCCCGTTGTTCAGGCTCAGCAGGCAGCCTGGAAAACTAAATCCCATCCTCGGGATGTCGATAGGAACACCCAAAGGCAGGAACACCCAAAGGCAGGAACACCCAAAGGCAGGAACACCCAAAGGCAGGAACACCCAAAGGCAGGAACACCCAAAGGCAGGAACACCCAAAGGCAGGAACACCCAAAGGCAGGAACACCCAAAGGCAGGAACACCCAAAGGCAGGAACACCCAAAGGCAGGAACACCCAAAGGCAGGAACACCCAAAGGCACAGCACGAATGTACAATGATGTCTTTATGGGCGCCAAAAGCAGCTGTGGCGGTAGCAGTGCGCCCACGTCATCAGTGACAACAGCTGAGAAGTCTATGGAAGTGTCGTCACACTTCTAAGGGAATATGCAATCTGATTGGTTGGAAGCGTCAGGTAGGGCGCCGTGCAGAAATGAGAGCAGACGAGCGCTACAGGTCGTTGCAGGGAGCTGAAAACATTCATGAGGGAAACGTTTAACCCGTTTGGGTTCATCCACAAGGAGGGGAAATTATTTTCCAGGACAAATCAAACGTTTCCAGGACATTTTACTTTTTTTTCCCATTTTCCAGGTGTTTTCCATGACTGGAAAATGGGTCTATCATTTTCCAGGATTTCCAGGACGCGTGGGAACCCTGACTAATTGTCAAAATGCTCAATAAATATTCAATAAATGGTTAAACTTCTCATGTGCAAATGGTTCCTGATGTGCAAGTCCATGCTCAAAGTGCAGCGCTAAATAAAGCGCTAAAATGCTTTTCATAAAGTACAAAGTTCTCTGAAAGTGCTTTAAAACTAGAAAACACCTGGAATGAAAACGTCTTCATGACATCATCATACATGAAACGCTGAGAGCTGAACAAGAGTTCTAGTTTTTACAGTAAACTTTATTTATTTGATCAGCTAAAAACAAGAGGAAAGTTTATACAACAATGATGAACAAGTCAAACTAAACATTAAACAGTAAAATAAGAATAAATAATAAGAAATGGTAGAATTATAAAATGGCCATCAGGATGTCGTCCCTCCTTCGTTCTCCAGGATCTAAAACAGAGAAATGATCCAATCATACCTTGTGGGGCTTTAAAGAATGAAATGTTGACAACAATCACCAAATCAATGACTCCAATAATTCAACAAACCAGATAGAGAACATCCAGAACTACATCCAGGAGTTGTTTCTCTCCTTTCCTTCTCCTGACTCCTGCAGCCTCATCAGTGATCCTCAGAACGATCCGATGAAAATCACAACTACTGATGTTTAAACATAAACGCATCAATAAATGGGGATATTTCATAAACCCACTAGCCACTTATTGTTCATCGTCCTCAGCTTTAAGGGTTCTGCTGCCACAGCTTGATTCTGTTGGAACCTATTTTTCCTTTTACCAGTTTATCATTCAGTGTCTGAAAGCAAAGAGTAAATGGTGAACATGGTCCGTGTACATGACGGCCAACACATTTCCTTTTTGATATAAGAAACACTGAGTCAGGAAACGGGAAACGACTCGTTTTTTATTTTCTAAATGAAAAACAGAAATCAATAAAGGATCTATAATCTGTGTTTTGATAGTTTATTTGAAGATAAAAATGTGGAATCAGAGAATGACAGGAAAAATGGGTTTTCAGTCATTATTTGTTATTCTGACTTTTTTTGGGCCGTGACCCGGAAGTTGTCCGTGATACACCAGAGAAGAAGAAGTTTTGTGTTTAAAGACCAACTCTGATGAAAACCATGTTTTTCTAGGTGTTAACATGTTCGTTGTTCTGATGCTAGAGGACATATCTTGAGAAAATTAAGCTCAAAGTTGTATTTCTGAGTATTTATGCATTCAAATGGCTGTGAATCAGAAGCAGACGTTAAAATGCCGGCTAACATAGACTGGGGTGACGTAGTAACGCCAGTGGGCGGAGCCACAAGCTCCTCCTCCTCCGCCCGCTCAGGTTCTGAGGAGTAGAGAAGAAGATGGCGGATCAACACCTGTGTGCTGCAGCAGGTTGCTGAATAAAACTGACCTTTTCTTTAAATCTCCTGCTTGTGCTGTTACTGCTTGGTACTCGATGTCCACTACAAAAAAATCATGAAAATTACTGAATATTTGGTAGTTTTGTGTATAACTGAAGTTCTTTAAATGATTTATGAAAGAAAGTTGTAATATGAATGTCATTTTATAGCAGTTTCTCTGTGAAAGGACACTTTGGTCCACGAGGGTCACCTGAGGGTCAAACATTTGAGGAGGGCACAAAGGTTGAGCTCCATGGCAACATTTTCCATGAGAAAATAAATGATTGTAACTAGTTTGTTTGCACATCTTTGAAAAAGGCCAAACGTCACTGAGACCTTTGACCTGGTGCACCTTACATCCAGATTCTTCTTCTGCATTCCAGACAGTGATCTGTTTACCAGCCACTCCTCCACACAGTGGCTCTGACATCACAACCTCATAGGGTTATGTAAACATAAACAAAAACATGATTGTTAGATGATGTCAAACTTCCAAATGTACTTTACGTCTTTATACAAAACAGTTCCAACGTGTGTGTTGTTCACAGCTTTACATGTAGGACAGCTGAGGGCATCCATGACGTTGTGCAGGTTGGAGGTCAGAGGGCAGCTTGATGGCGTCAGGGACATCTTGGAGGCTCTCAGCAGCTTCTTTAAGCTGATCAGCCATTGACCTCCTGTTGGCTCCAATATTCCCCAGATCTTCCACTGTAGAGGTGACGTTTTTGTAGTTTTCTTCTTTTTCTTTAGCAAGTCTGACACATTTTTCAGTTGTGTGACGTTTGCATTAAAATTTCTGACAGTTGTTTTGAAGAGTAATCATGAAACATTCAGAAAATATGAGGTAAAGCCCTGCTAATAATTACAAAAGTACAAAACAAGGATATTTATGTGTGTCGCATAGTAAATGCAGTTTACATGATAGTATTTATATAAATGTGGGCCTTCACATCAAGATTTCTCTGGAGTTTTGTTTCCAGTAACTGGAACCTTTTAAGAGCAAAAAAAGATGAATTTGACGTCTGGAGAGCAGGAATTAATTTCTGCCAAAACCAATAAATGACAACTGGTGAGAACACAACTGAGTTCTTGTAAGTCCATCATTTCCTTTCCTTGGCTCTCTGTCTGGATCATCTCCACACAACCCAAGGCCTCCTTCACTTTTACTGCCACCGACTGTTGCATCAGATTCTGAGACGCGACGGACCGCGGTCCTGGCACACGTTCATTTGGCAATGTCTGCAATATGTACTGATCTAGGATAAAGAAGAATAAAAAAACAAACACTCCATTAAAATCACTTACATTTTTTTTCATCATACGTTTAATAAAACCAAGGTTTTTAATGAAATCCCTTTGGATAGTCTTGGTGGAAAACTGTCTGGAGAGGTTGAAGGAGGTTGTGATGTTTCAGTGGATGGAGAAGAAGGCGCCTGGAGGGATCTGTAGCTCCTCTGAATCTCCACATCCTCATCATCATAATCGCCCCCATGTTGGAGACCGACAGCGGAGACATTTCCTGAAGAATCTGGGAATATTGCTGCGTTTATGTCGTCTGTAATATATAAACCACTGACCTGTCAAAGTAAACAACAACATCAGAGACGTTTAGCTAAATCTAACAGCTGACAGAACAAATTCATACCTTTTTAAACGAATATTAAAATCAATAAATTAAATAATATATATATATATATTTAATCATCTAAATACAAAGATGGTGAAAACATACATTAGCTAAGGAAACTTTTATTTAACAGTCTAAAACAGAAAAAAGATCATATTCCAGAGTAAGGAAATGGATGTCAGCTGATTTATTGTAGCTTATCGCACATCGGAAAAACATGAGGCGACAAGAAATGTGGGTAAAACATTACATTTAACAAATTATGAATGAGAAATACATGAAATAGTTGTTAAATGAAGCAACGGGTTTCGATTATTAACAAGAGTCCATAACCAGCTAATCTAACAGCCCCATCTATCCCAGAACATAATTCATGCTGATTTACTGAACTCTACTATTTTATGACTCCGGGTTTTACTAATAATAACAAAAAGTTTAATTAATTATATCTGTCATTTATTCGTGGCACAACCCGTTGCGTAGCAACAGTGACGCCTTTCCATTGTCAAAATGACTCCTTGGTGTTTCTCGTGTTATAGCTTCATTCAGCAGATAACTTTCAATATAAAACTTAAATCATGAACATTTTAAACTGATAACACCTGGAATATCTGGCAGATCTGATCCGCCAACATGTCGCTGCCATTCAGAGTTACTCTCTTCTCCTCTAAAGAGCACAACACTTTCCATATCCATTACTCGACGCTGGAGCGCAATATAACAAAACTTCTTCTTCTCTGGTTTATCACGGATACTTCCGGGTCACGGCCCAAAAAGTAATAATAACAAATAATGGTTGAAAATCCATTTCTCCCGTCGTTCTGTGATTCCACCTTTTTATCTTGAAACAAACGATCTTAACACAGATAATAGATCGTTTATTGTTTTCCATTTTTCATTTTGAAAATAAAAAACGAAAAACGAGTCGTTTCCCGTTTATCAGGAAACAGTTTGTTTCCTGATTTAGTGTTTTTTATATCAAACAGGAAATGTGTTGGTCGTCATGTAATCAATGACAGAATCTGATTTCTAATAGATTCTGTTCTATGATCTTTATCTATCTGACCCATAGAAGATGGAGACATAATCCCTCCTTCCTCAGCATCACAATCCTGCAGATAGAAGATGGTTTTCTAACCCAGCATCAGGTCAAAGGTCAAACCCAGATGCTTCGCTCCAGGTATCCGTCCTGCTTGATATTTATACATGCATCTAAGCAAGAAGTCAGCAGATCACTCACTATAAATGGGTTTGTAATAAAAACTGGCAGGCATTGTAGATGTACAGTACATAGATCATATTTTATGTATCTAGAGGTCAAATATTATTACAGATATGTCTCATACAGCTTTCCTCTGTATCCACATAACTATGAAACTTGATAAAACATTTTTATTCATCCATCCTTTATATAGAATCTTATTCCTCGTCTACGTCTTTTATAAATCAGGTGTGACGTTCACAAACTTCCCATAAACCTATCAAATATTCCTAAACAAATGTTTCTCACCAAAACTCTTCTTTTTAAACACAAGTTTTCCCCTCAAACATGTTTTATTATGGACCAAACGATTCTCGTATGAATCTAAATGCTACATTTCCCTTCAGTCCCTTTGCTGCTGTCACAGTTAAATGTTCCCTCTGTGGGACAATGAAGGATGTTTTACTCTGGTTTAAACACAGATAATGTGTTGAAGGAAGCATTAAGAAAAGTAAAAATGTGACGTTTCTGGGTAAAAAGGACACCCTTCTTCAGCTAAGCTAACGTTAACGCGGAGATTTGAATCCCTCAGATAGAAGAACAAACAGGATCATTCATCATTTATAGGATGCATCTTCCAGAAGATAAAACTCGTTCTATAGAGAATTATTAAAACAATCTTTCTCTCCTCCATGTCTCCATCATCTCCTGCTAAACAAAATAGACCTGAAGAAGAAGAAGAACTTGTGATTGGGACCTTCTGGTACAGACTGGATGTTTGTCCAGATAACAAAGAAAACACTTAATAATGTCTACCGAGGGATTTCTCTCTGAGAGGTTAGAGTACTGATTACTAAAGCTGAAGGAATCTCCTGTTTAACATAATATGCTGACATCTGTTTACATCTGTAGAGACATTGACCGTATACGCACCTTATCATTACATCTGTTATTATGAATCAGGTGGACGACTCTAAATAAGACATTTAAAATGAACTGGACCAAACACTTTCTCAGGAACTTTACTTCTATCTGGAACCATTTCAGCTTTTCTCCCGTTCTGCTGGCTTTAACTTCATATTAAATTGTAACTATAATGTTGAGAAAGTGCCAGTAAAACTCTCATCCTTCCATAAGCAGCTCCTCTTAGCGTGGACGTCTCTTATTTAAAGAGAAATCACTTTTCATAGAAACGTTGGTGCAGGATGGGATCTTTAATATTTAATAACTGCTAAACTACAATGAATTCATCTCACTATCATTTTCCTGTCAATCTACAGGTTCTCAGTAGTTGGGAATGATATTCGCTCAGCTACTTTAATGCTCTATAAGAATGCTGATCATTTATTACCTCATAAAATCCTAATATCTGATCCAGCTGAGTCAGTCTTCTCTCACAGACGTGGTAATAATAGTTTTATTACAAAAGGAAACTCGCCCATATGTCATATCTTACTGGAATCACTTTGTTTCAGAGATCAACTGGAAAGTAATATGGATGAGCCCCCATAAATATCTAATAATAAATATAGTAAATAATTTTAGTTTAAAATTCTTCATAAAATGTACCCAGCAAAGCACTACATGACAAAATGTCAAAAAGATATTCATGTTAATTGTATTTTCTGTGGAGATTATTCAGAAACTGTTACACGTCTTTTTCTGCTACTGTTTGTTCACACAAAGGTTTTAGAAAGAGTTTATTAGATTTATTATTCATCAGATCTTCAAGGTTTTCTCTTTGAGGTGGGAGAATGTATCACTTTGTTTCTTTATAAACCCTAATAAACATGATAAGACTTTCTTTATAATTAATTACTAATTCTTCAGGCTAAATTCTACATTCATAAATGTAAATTTAGTCATAAGACACCATATTTTCCTCATTTCCTTAAAGATATTGATCTACACATAAAGTTAATATTAAACTCCTCTAACAAAAAGGCTCTGAAAACAATTATTATCTGTGAATCTTTGCATGTATTTGTATAATTAACCCCCCTGGATGTTTGTTCTGTAACTCCTGGATCCTGGGTTCTATACCTCATCTGTCCTTTTGTTGTATACCTGCACAATGATCAATAAAGTTGTTGTTGTTTGTCCTCCATCTTGTCTGCAGCTGGGTGCTTCTCCTTTACTCAGCCAGAGTGATTCACATTAAGAGACAAAAATACAGAAATGTGTGACAAGAAGAGAGTAAAAAGATTGAAAGATTTAATAATTTAATTCAGAAGGAGGAGTCCTACCGGGTCTTTTTGGCTTGTGGGACCCCTGAAGCAGCTGATAGGTACCGACAGGCCAAGCGGGATGCGGTTCGGATGGTTGCTGAGGCAAAAACTCGGGTGTGGGAGGAGTTTGGAGAGACCATGGAAAACGACTTCCGTACGGCTTCGAAGCGATTCTGGTCCACCATCCGGTGTCTCGGGGGGGGAAAGCGGTCTGCCACCAACACTGTTTACAGTGGGGATGGTGTGCTGCTGACCTCGACGCTGGACGTTTTGGGTCGGTGGATGGAATACTTCGAAGACCTCCTCAATCCCACCGGCACGCCTTCCAATCTGGAAGCAGGGTTTGGGGACTTAGGGTCGGGCTCTCCAAGCTCTGGCGCTGAGGTCACGGAGGTCGTTAAAAAGCTCCTCGGTGGCAGGGCTCCGGGGGTGGATGAGATTCGACCGGAGTTCCTCAAGGCTCTGGATGTTGTGGGGCTGTGTTGGTTAACGCGGCTCTGCAATATTGCATGGACATCGGGGGCAGTTCCCTTGGATTGGCAGACCGGGGTGGTGGTCCCCCTGTTTAAAAAGGGGGACCACAGGGTGTGTTCCAACTACAGGGGGATCACACTTCTGAGCCTCCCTGGTAAGGTCTATTCAGGGGTTCTGGAGAGGAGGGTCCGACGGATAGTCGAACCTCGGATCCAGGAGGAACAATGCGGTTTTCGTCCTGGCCGTGGAACACTGGACCAGCTCTACACCCTCAGCAGGGTCCTGGAGGGTGCGTGGGAGTTCGCCCAACCGGTCTACATGTGTTTTGTGGACTTGGAGAAGGCGTTCGACCGTGTCCCTCGGGGGGCCCTGTGGGGGGTGCTCCGGGAGTATGGGGTACCGGGCCCCTTGATACTGGCTGTTAGGTCCCTGTACGACCGGTGCCAGAGTTTGGTTCGCATTGCCGGCAGTAAGTCGGGCTTGTTTCCGGTGAGAGTTGGACTCCGCCAAGGTTGCCCTTTGTCACCGATCCTGTTCCTAACCTTTATGGACAGGATCTCTAGGCGCAGCCAAGGCGTTGAGGGGATCCGTTTTGGTGGCCTCAGGATCGGGTCTCTGCTTTTTGCAGATGACGTGGTCCTGTTGGCTTCATCGGAGCGTGATCTACAGCTTTCGCTGGAGCGGTTCGCAGCCGAGTGTGAAGCGGCTGGGATGAGAATCAGCACCTCCAAATCCGAGGCCATGGTCTTGAGCCGGAAAAGGGTGGGGTGCCTCCTCCGGGTCGGAGATGAGGTCCTTCCCCAAGTGGAGGAGTTTAAGTATCTGGGGGTCTTGTTCACGAATGAGGGAAAAATGGAGCGGGAGATCGATAGACGGATTGGTGGGGCATCTGCAGTTATGCGGGCGCTCTACCGGTCTGTCGTGGTGAAGAGAGAGCTGAGCCAAAAGGCAAAGCTCTCGATTTACCGGTCGATCTACGTTCCTACCCTCATCTATGGTCACGATCTCTGGGTGGTGACCGAAAGAACGAGATCACGGATACAAGCGGCTGAAATGAGTTTCCTCCGCAGAGTGTCTGGGCTCTCCCTTAGAGATAGGGTGAGAAGCTCAGTCATCCGGAGGGGCTCAGAGTAGAGCCGCTGCTTCTCCACATCGAGAGGAGTCAGTTGAGGTGGCTCGGGCATCTGGTCAGGATGCCTCCTGGACGCCTCCCTGGTGAGGTGTTTCAGGCACGTCTCACCGGGAGGAGGCCCAGGGGAAGGCCCAGGACACGCTGGAGGGACTATGTTTCTCGGCTGGCCTGGGAACGCCTTGGGGTTCCTCCCGAGGAGCTGGAACAAGTGGCTGGGGAGAGGGAAGTCTGGGTCTCTTTGCTTAGGCTGCTGCCCCCGCGACCCGACCCCGGATAAGCGGAAGAAAATGGATGGATGGATAATTTAATTCAATTCAAATTCAAAAATACTTTATCGATCCCAGAGGGACATTAAGTGATGGTATAGCTCATATAATTAAATCTTTAAGGAGTTGTTGTAGATGATGATGGCTGTGGGCAGGAAGGATTTCCTGTAGCGGTCTGTATTGCAGCGAAACTGAAGAAGCCTCTGACTGAAGACGCTCTGTTGTTGTATGACTGTCTCATGATCTGAGAATTCTTCTTTGCATCATCATCTCCAGATGTTCCACAGTTGTCCCAAGAACAGAACCAGAACAGAACCAGAACCTTCTTTATCAGGTTGTTGAGCCTTTTTAAATCCCTGGCTCTGATGCTGCTACCCCAACAGATGACGGCTGAAGAGATTACACTCTCCACAACAGACTTGTAGAAGATCTGCAGCATCTTGCTGCAAACCTTGAAGGACCTAAGCTTCCTCCAGAAGTCCAGTCTGCTCTGTCCCTTCTTGTAGACGGCTTCACTGTTCAGTCTCCAGTCCAGTCTGTTGTCCAGGTGAACTCTGAGGTATTTATACTCCTCAACCACCTCCACTTCTTCTCCCATGATGGAAACAGTGTTTGACTTATCCCTGTTTCTTCTGAAATCTACAATCATCTCCTTTGTTTTGTTCACATTCAAGGTGAGACGATAGTTTCCACACCATGTCACAAAGCGGTCCACCAGCTCTCTGGATTCAGCTTCTTGTCCATCTCTGATACATCTGAGTATTTCTGCAGATGACAGGTCTCTGATTTGTACTGGAAGTCTGAGGTGTACAGAGTGAAAAGGAATGGTGAGAGTACGGTCCCCTGTGGTGCTCCTGTGCTGCTGACCACCTGGTTTTACCCACAATCCTTCAGTCTCACAAATTGTGGTCTGTTGGTCAGGTAGTCATTGATCCAGGCGATTGTTGAGGCTCCACCTGTGTCTTCAGGAGTTTCTGACAAAGCAAATCAGGCTGAATTGTGTTAAATGCACTGGAGAAATCAAAGAACATGATCCTCACAGTGCTGCCTGCTTTGTCCAGATGACAGTGGGTTGGTTGAAGTAGGTGGATGATGGCATCTTCAACTCCAATCCCACAGCGATAAGCAAACTGCAGTGGGTCCTGATATGTTCTTGTTTGCTTACTCAGGGGTGCCAACAGGAGTCTCTCCAGGACCTTCATGATGTGGGATGTCAGGGCAACAGGTCTATAGTCATTGATGACTGATGGGTGAGTTCGTTTGGGTACTGGAACAAGGCAGGATGTCTTCCACAACACTGGAACCTTCTCCTGAGTTAGGCTAAGGTTGAAGAGGTGCTGCAAGATCCCACAGAGCTGCTCAGCACAGGCCTTCAGGACTCTGGGACTGACACCATCTGGACCTGCAGCCTTGTTCCGGTTCAGTATCTCCAGCTGCCTCTTCACCTGACTTTTTGAGACAGACAAGTGGGAGGGGGAGGCAAAGGGGGTAGCAGCATTTCCTGACTTGGTTGAAGTCAAACTTGTGGAATTAGAAGAGTCCATGGCTGAGGTGAAGGATAAAACATCCGAGGTGTAACAGGAAAGCTGTTGATCAGAGGAGAGTGGGATGTCTGTTTGGCTGGGAACAGGAGAGGAGGATGCTGAGCTAGTTCCTGAACTGAACCTGTTGAAGAATGTGTTCAGTTCATTGGCTCTGTCCAGACTTCCATCTATCCAATCCTTCCTGTCCTTAAAACCTGTGATCTTTCTCATTCCTGACCAGACATCTCGGATATTGTTCCTCTGTAGTTTGTTCTCCAGCTTCTTCCTGTATGCCTCCTTGCTGTCTCTGATCTTGACCTTAAGTTGCTTCTGTATCCTCCTCAGTAATTCCCTGTCTCCCTCCCTGAAGGCTCTTTTTTTCTTGTTTAGCAGTTCCTTCAGGTCACTGGTGATCCAGGGTTTGTTATTAGGGAAGCATCTCACTGTTCTGGTGGGGATGATGTTGTCCACACAGAAGTTTATATAGTCAGTCACACACTCAGTCATGGCATTGATGTCCTCTCCATGTGCAGGGCATAAAGTCATCCAGTCTGTGGTTACAAAACAACCCTGCAGGGCTTCTTCAGCTTCCTGTGACCATTTTCTCACAATTTTCTTTGTAACAGGTTGCCTCTGAACAAGTGGTTTATATTCTGAACAGAGAAAAACAAGATTGTGATCTGATTGTCCCAGAGGAGGTCTTGGTTTGGACGTGTATGAATCCTTTACATTTGCATAAAACAAATCCAAGGTCCTGTTTTCTCTTGTAGAGCAGCTGACAAACTGTTGAAATGTTGGAAGTGTAGTAGAGAGCGAGGCATGATTAAAATCACCAGATATTGCTACAAGTGCATTGGGGTGCTGTGTCTGTAGCTTAGCAACAATGAAACTGATGACATCACATGCAGTGTCAGCAACGGCTGAAGGTGATAAAGCAGCACAAGCGATAAAAAAGATAAGAACAATAAAGTTTCAATTAGGCCTATATGATTACTTCTTGTGGCAACACTAAGACTGGAATTTATTCAAACAAAATTATTAAAACAAATAAAACTAGATATTTAAAGCCTGACAGAAAAGGTGCGTTTTAAGTCTAGGTTTTTAAAAAGTATCATCGTTGCAAAATATTGATTTGGGGTCACAAACAAACGGAAGAGCTGCAAGTGCAGCAGCGTTCCTGATGTAAATAAGAGAGCGGGACGGGGTGAACGGTTCCAGTAGATCCAACACCGGGTCCAGTTCAGCACACAGATCTAATAGGACTAATCTACACCGGGTCCCCCATCCTGATGCTGCCAGTGGCTGATCTACAATGAGCGCCAGCATTATGCAGGGGACGCTGCAGTATTCCTACTTCACACAATTAATTCACCAATAAGTGTAATTTCTATATAAATACATATGAACATACTGTGATATAATTCCTATGTGCAACATATTTTCATTCAGAGGGGATGGGGGGGCTGGTTGTGTGTCTGTGAGCTCAAAGCTCTACAAGTTTGAAATTGTGGCTTAAATTCCCATTTTTGCCATCTCTCCTGCTGCACAGTCAGTTTCCTCTGTGTCCTAAATGTCCATCAGCTAGATCCTTAGTGTGCTTAAAGTTGTGCACATTTTTCCGCCATGTTTTGCTCAATAAATCCTAAACTTGGCGTAAAAAGTTGCTTACGTAGTTTTCACACCCTGTTTTGTGCGTAAGCAAGCTTTATAAATGAGACCCTGATCAGCATGTAGTTATCAATAAAGTTAAAGAAATGTCTGTTAAACATAATCAGATCATTTATCCAGCCATAAATGATCTCAGAAATAGACTGAAAATAGAAATTAATGTCAGATTTAGCCAGAATCTGGTCAAATTTGAGTTTATTACAGTAAACATTAATGGGATTGTTTGATTTTTTTGGGTGAAATATATGTTAACTGGTCTTCAAAAGGCCAAAAATAAATAAATAACCTGATTATTTTATGGTCAATATTTCATATCCACAGGAAGACATCCAGCCTGTCCTGAACATTCATTCAGTTAAAGGGATTAAATCTCTCACTGCTTGCCATAAAGGGAAAATATATCATCCAAATATGGTAAAAAAACAACAACAAAAAACTAAACTGTTTTGTTCTTTTCTCCTAATAAAGTTTTTTCTCCTCTCTCAGTCTAAAGGCTCAACCCAGCGCTTTTATTCTGAAAATACCCACTGCTTCCTCTACTCCCTACGCATGCGCATTCACACCCCGAAGCTCCGCTAACAGCTAGCTGAAGAAGTTCGGTCCGAGTTGGAGCGGCTTGTTTCCCCGGCTGGAATGGACCGGCCGAACCAGAACCAGAGCCAGAACCAGAACCAGAACCAGAGCCGACCCAAGAGGACCGCAGCGGTTTCCTCCTCTGGTCCCACCCAGCCAAAGGTCAGAGGTCAGGTTGACGGAGGCTCTGGGTGTTAGCTGCTGTTCTGGCTACAATGCTGAGGCGTCCAGGGTGATGCCTGATTAAAAAGTCATAGTTAACGTTTCACTGGGGTTCGGTTTATAACTAGGGTTCTTTTTTATTAAAAATAACAAAATACAGAACAATATACAGAAATACAAACTCTCATGGAGAACTAAAAACTACACAGAAAAGAAAGAAAGATAAATAAATACATATCATGGGAGGGTGGGTTATATGGAAACCTAACACACAAAGTTTTCATCGATCTGGTGTGAGATGATTCTAGCATTTATTAATCTTAATAATAAATATTTAGATCTGTTAATGAAGTGAGGAAATGAGGACCTGTCACTACAGTCACTGTGATATTTTGGCTAATAATACAAACTATAATAATAGCATCAGAGAAAACTGAATTCAAGTTTTCCACATAAAACAAAATGGAGCAAGATGAAATAAATAAATATTTAGTCTGAGATTAATCCATTCTCTGATGTTTGTTCACAAACTTTGTGAATATTAAAAAGAAACAGAACAAATGATTCATATACTGACTTCCAGATGACAAACTGATCAACTAAATCTTCTTTTCAGAAACATGGATGTATTATTTTAAATAGATTCTCCTTTACTTCTGAACAAACAGAACATTTAACAGATTTAGAACAGGCAGAAGAAGTCTTTATGGTTTCACTATTAGTATCAGGAAGTTTCTGGAAATAATATATATTATATTCATGTTAAATCTTTTGTCTTATCACATAATTATTGATCCTGTTATTGTATTTATAGTCAAATGATTTACAGTCACTCACCTTTAAGCCGGGCACTAAAGTGGTCAGCTATGAATATAGAATAATGTTCTTAATTGTTGCTGAAGGGATCGATGTTTTCTAATTAATCTCTATAGCAACAACTGAGATCAGATTTCACAATAAACGACAAAATATTCCCCTTCATAACAATGAAATAAAATCATTTCTATGAAATCTCCCCGACTTTAACATTTAATTCTCAATCATTTTATGCAGTTGGAGGGTTGTAGGTTGAATTCCAGCTTCCTCCTATCCCATGTTGATGTGCCCCTGGGCAAGGCACTAACCTGAGTGTCCTACTGATGTCTGTGTTGGCGTGTGAAGCGCTCTGATTGGTCAGTATGACTACAGAAGAAAACTCCTTTTATCATTTCTATATGTAGCCATGAAGGTGAAGAAACAATCAGAAATAAATACTAAATACGTTTTAGAGAGTAAATCTTTTTTGTAACCAAACTGGATCATTTTTAATAAGTCTCCTTTAACCCGTTAACGTTCCGAGGGTCCGCGGGCGGCCCGGCCCGTTTCTTACTTTAAATCCACCGATTCTCTGACTTCTATGAACCTATTGGGATCTCCCAGTCACATGACCCCTAGCTGCGTGTCAGCCATTTTGGGGGAATTTTAGCGCATTAGCGGTCGTCAGCTAACTCTTCACGTCATGTCATCGCACTTATTAGCATCAGAAAAAGATATAAACACGAGGAAGATGAAGGAATTGTGAATCGTAGATCCATATGAAGCACCACAAGTTCTTTTTACAGACATTAAATATGTAGAAATACTTCCTGACATTTAGTTCGGTGACATTTACAGCTGCCTGCTTCACGTTACACCGATGTTACACCGATGCACCGATGTTACACATGAACGTTGCAACCAAAAATCTGACAGTGGGTCATTTATTTGTTCAATGGTAATAAAGTCAATTTGCTGGAGGAAGTACACAGATGTAAGTATTTCTCTGATATACAGTTCAGGATTATGTCATGTTGCTAAGCCTGATATTAGCTTTTTCCTTAATAAATTAATAGAGGTATTAAAGGGTAAAATACTGGTGTTAATGTTCACATAAAAACATTTTGACATTAGGCTACGGTGTGTTAGCTAAAGGTAAAATAGAAGCAACGCACACCAGAAGTAGTCTCAGAGATGTAGATGTGGAAGAAAATCTTCACGGATAAAATAAAAACAGCATCACACACTCAAGTAGTCGATGTCCAATTTGTTTATTTGTAGGTATTTTGGGCCAGAGTGGCTTTTATTGACAGTGGACAGAGTGTTTCCTCTGTACATGGGGCGCCCGCTCTAACCACTGCGCCATGCAACACCCCCCGATGTTCAGGTTTTAATGATGATGATGATGATAACGTTTCAGCCTTCATCAGATCATTCTGTTTTCATCTTATTGGTCACATACACGGTTTGGTTCAAAGAAGAAAAAGAATGATCTGATGAAGGCCGAAACGTTATCATCATCATCATTAGTAAAAGTTGGACATCGGCTACTTGAGTGAGCGATGCTGCTTTTTCACTAAATGTATTTACTGGTGGTGACTGAAGCTAACTGGGCTAATGTTGGTAGGTTTTTCTTCCCACTGCTACAGAAACAAAAGTATTCAACCCATACACAAAAAAATCTTGTTGCATAGAACAAAAAAAAATTCAATTTCTTTATTTTTAAAGAAATTTATTTATAGGAATAAAAAAAAAGAATTTAGTGAATTAATAAATAAATAATTTAACTGCAGATCACAACAGTAGAGCAAGTTAAAGATGCGTTGATTACAGCTCGAAGTGGTAAGGAGGTCTTAAAGTTTCTTTGGAAGGTCTTTAAAAAGTCTTAAAAAGGTATTAAAATTAACTTCAGGTTTCCTGCATATACCCTGATAATAGAGGCTTCATCACTCTCTGATTGGCTAACCGAGGCTGGATGCTGATTGGTCCTCCCAACACGCTGAGACGATCCAACATGATCAATATCCTCCATTATTGATCCGATTGGTCCAGAACTCTGATCAGACGGCAGGATTATGTTTACAGGTATCCTGGTCATAGGGGCGTGTCCCAGGGGGCGGAGCCTACAATTCCTGCAGTGTGAACCAATCAGACTGGCAGACAGAGAACGGGGGCATGATGGGGCGTTCAGGGTGAAACGGATAAAACCATGTGGTTCATATCTCTGGTTCTGGATGAAGGATGTTGGTGTCCGTACGGATGCCTGCTGGTTTTCTGTACTGGTTTTTGTTTACCAGTTGGGTCTGGAAGCAGTTTATCTGATCTGGTGTTTCTAAACTCGTGTTTTAGTCCGTCTGGTTGGATCCAAACATCGATTCACGTTTTACAGTCGATTTGATTCTGATTATTATCCATTATCATATTTCATCTGTTCCAGTTCAGTACTCATCAGGATCACTGCTGAATTATAAGACTGTAATACCATGATGTAACACTGGGTGGCGTTACAGTTCACTGGGAGAAGCCTCAAAATGGCCGCCTGGTCTCGTCCTCCTATTTCAGCTGTAAAATCAATAAACAATATTAACCCTCTTATCCTCCTTAAATATTTATAGCTTATTTACTCCTTGTGCACAAAAATATGCATTGGAGACTTATGTGTGAATAATATTTTATAATATATCATAAGTCCCTTTTTTTTAAACATGAATTTCATCCTTAGCTTCAGTACTAACTAAATATTTTAAAATATTTGTGTTTTTCAGATTTGACCGCTTTATTGCCTGGTTTATGATTGAAATCTGGAGTGTAAAAATGTGAGAAAAACTGAAAAAATCAAATGACTTTTTGTGTGTAATACCCAGAGCACATGAGCCGTGGAGTGTTACAAATGGACATAAAAATATATTTTTTCACTTTCTATTTTTTGTTTAGTATTTTCAAAAATTGCGACCTATTTCCTCCTCATGCGCAAAAAAAAGCTCAAACAAAACTTCATATAGAAATATATAATATCACATAAATGTTGTTGTTTTTTGCAGGAATTTCATCCTTAGCTTCAGTACTCTCAAAATAGAAAAAACTTTTGGATGTTTCTCAGATTGTTCGTCCACACAGACCTCTTCGGGAGCCTGACCCCCAGAGACCCACACCTCCCGGATGGGAGCGAGCGTGTCTGGCTCCTCAGCCGCTCATCAAACTGCAGAGCTGCCGTTAGCGTATTAAACCTTTTCAGGGGCATGGCAGCCCTGATAATTGGCCTCCTGGTCTCCTGCCCCCAGAGGCTTTTAGTGGACTCACCCCGGGAACGATTCACTCCAGCTAGAACGAGCAGCCGATGAAAGCACGGAGCACCACGGCATCAACATCAACCCAGTTGGCACAACTTCTCCTTCCCTGTGTATTTGTGTGACGAATTATAATGTCGAAGATTTCTTCATTAAAAAAAAAAAACTTAAACTGTCCTCAATACTATGAATTTGGCTGACTGCGTAGTGGGTGATCCCAGGACGGCGGATATCAGACGTCGGGGACCAGGTGATCCCGGTCCGTGAAATCCAAGAAGGACTGGTTCTCCCCTCTCTCCTCCATGTCCTTCATCTCCTCATGTGAATCATCTGCCGCCTCTTCTTCCTCCTCAGAATCAGGTCACGGAGCAAAGGTTTCATCTTCCACTTCATCATCAGAAGTGCTGTCCTCCATGGATGAAGCTAGCGCAGCATAGTCTTCATCAAACTGCTGCAAAGGTTCTAGGGCTTCGACTGCGTTGTAGCTTCTTCTCCTGGTTGAAGTGGAAAGAAAAGAAAACCTGATGTGAGTCAGGTATATAAGCTTAGTTTCAGCCTGTGTAAACACATCTAGCTCTTCATCTGTTTCTGTTTCTTCTCTGCCTGCATCTTTGAAGTTAAGCCGTGAGAACTTTGCTCTCATGTTCAGATTTGATGCTTGCATCTGCTTTTTAGATGTTGATTTTACAACATGCAACAGAAAACGTCTTGGTAAGTTTTAGAATGTTCTTTCATCTGAAGAGTTGTGAAGCACTTTGACCTTTACATGCATCCACAGGAGCACAAACACACAGAAAACATGTATAAAATGGTCGTTTTCAGACCATTTGCCAATTTTCACTTTTACATAAGGACAACATTTTGGAAGACAACTGCACAAACATGCATACCAAAAAATCTGAACACACACATGCACATTATTGTATGACACCTCTAAAATACACCCAAACAGTTTTTGTTTGAAATATGTATTAAACTGTGCAGTCAGAGGGCAAAGCCCCCCAATCCTACAATTTAAGTAGGAGGTTCAGACATTGCCCTGCCATAAATGGAGAAAATATGCCATCTGATCAAAAAAACACAAACAGAATATTAAACAGAATTATTACAAAACTATAGTTTACATGGGAGTCAATGGCGCAAAAAAATGACGAAGGACGTACGCTATTTAATGAGGCCAGCATTATATAAAATGGAGTAAGTAAAATAATTATATATTTTTTGGTAAAAAAAATACACGACCTCGGAAAAAATGACATAAATTGCATTAACAGCCAAAATTATTCACAAAAACACACCTGCTTGCACAAAAAAACGCACGAGGAGGATAAGAGGGTTAAACCAGTAAATCCATTTTTAGACATTTTTATAAGATATGTATGAAGAATGAAGGCGTCTACGCTGATGCCTGATTAAAACACCGGAGCAGCAGATGAACAGGCGTTTTAGTTGCCTTGGTAACCAGGTTAACAGGTCATCAGCTCTGCTTTCTGAGGGTGGCCCTCGTGGATGCCTGATTAAAAAGACGGCTGTAGGCCCTCCTGCTGCTACTAGGCTGCTGATTGGTCAGCCGGTGTGAGGTCATCATGACGCTGAACAGCTGGAGTGTTGGTTTGTCAGAAGGAGCAGATCATTATGACCTATTATGTGTTGGATGTCTGTCTCAGATGAAACCATCTAGATGTTTCTTCTTCTTTGTTCTTAAACAGAGGCGTGAGGACCAGCAGGAGGCAGAACATCACCGCTGTCCTCAGTGTGAGAAGGTGTTCAGCAGAGCGTCCTACCTGAGGAAACACCAGAAGACCCACGGAGCAGAGAAACCCTACACCTGTCAGGACTGTGGGAGGAGCTTCTCTCAGGCGGCCCATCTGAAGAGGCACCAGAACATCCACACTGTGGAGGAGACCTTCTGCTGCCAGCAGTGTGAGAAGACCTTCACCCAGAGAGAGAGTCTGAGGCTCCACCAGGAGCACGTCCACTCGGGCCTCAAGCCGTACACCTGTCAGGACTGTGGGCGGAGCTTCTCCAAGCGCAGCAACCTGAAGGTCCACCAGAGGATCCACAGCGGAGAGAAACCACACGTCTGTGAGGAATGTGGGCGGAGCTTCAGGGACGGCAGCCACCTGAGGAACCACAGGCAGAGCCACCGTGGAGAGAAACCTTTCTGGTGCGAGGAATGTGGGCGGAGCTTCACCCGGCCGTGTTCTCTGAGGAAACACCAGAGGATCCACAGTGGAGAGAAACCGTTCCTCTGTGGATTCTGTGGGCGGAGCTTCAGGCAGAAGTTTGCTCTGGACGTCCACAGGAACCTCCACACTGCAGAGAAGCTCTACTGCTGTCAGCACTGTGGGAAATCCTTCAGACAGAAGCAGGCTTTGGTCCAACACCAGCTCAGCCATCACCACAGAGCTCCACAACCAGAACCAGAACCGTCTGGACCGGATCTGTCTGGCTAACATCTGCTCCTGGTTCTGGTTCTGGTTCTGGTTCTATAGATCCTGATTCTGTGCTTCTACAACCTGAAATTATTCATCTTTAATCAGAACCAAATGGTCCAACACCAGCTCAACCATCACAGATCTCCAGAACCAGAACCAGCGCCGACATCAGACCAACCGTCTGGACCGGGTCTGTCTGGCTAACATCTGCTCCTGGTTCTGGTTCTGGTTCTGGTTCTATAGATCCTGATTCTTTGCTTCTGCAACCTGAAATTATTCATCTTTAATCAGAACCAAATGGTCCAACACCAGCTCAGCCATCACCACAGAGCTCCACAACCAGAACCAGAACCGTCTGGACCGGGTCTGTCTGGCTAACGTCTGCTGATACTCTGGATTCATATAGGAGGTTCTGGTTCTGGTTCTATAGATCCTGATTCTTTGCTTCTCCAACCTGAAATTATTCATCTTTAATCAAAGTGGATCTTAGATGTTCTGGTGATGAACTGACACATAGATTTAATCAGAACCGGTTTTGGTTCTCTGGATTCTTCTCGCTCCTGAACCAGAACCTGCAGCAGTTAAAGCATCGAGGATGAAGAACCCGACTGAGTTCTGGATCAGATCCACATCATTCTATATTTTCTCTGCTACTTTATTACTTTTCATTAGGGCTGGACGATATAGAAAAAGAGCAGATCGATAAAGGGAATAGTCATATTGATCGATATCGATAATTATCGGTAAATATCACAAAATGTAAAAAATATATTTTAAGTGCCTCCCGGGTCATTTTGTTATTCTTCAATGAACTTATTTTAACTAAGAAATTAATTCATTTTTCAAACACCTCTTTTTATCATGAATTAGTTTGTAAGACACAGAAACAAATAAAGACCTGAGTAACATCAGTAAATACAAAGAAAAGTCATTTTATTAACCATGATATATTTTTTTATTGTTGAAATTAAAGGCTTATCTTGATGCATTTTAATCTTTTAAACATTTTATGACACGTTATAATATTAATGGCTGAAACCTTTGGTTTAGTTTGTCAATAAAGCTTATTCTGATTCATTTCAGGCGGGCCTATCCACCCTGCTGTGGTTTTTAAAGCGTTTTTCTCTTCTGAGGCCCGGGGGCAGAACCGAGGGGGGCATTTTAAAAGCCACAGGTGATGTTAGCAGCGACCTGGGTAAGTTTCCTGTGTCTCTGTAACGGATTGGCAGCGAGTCAGGAGTCCTGCTAAGACGACTGATCCTAGGATTTTATTTGGTTCATTGTTGCTACGTTTGGTGTTTTAGTGCGTCGAGGATCGGTTCTAAGCGGGATGCAACCTTTACCTGAGTCACTGAAACATTTATCCAGAACAACTTCCTCCGCTGCTCCCTTGCTGTGACATCTGACCGACGTGAAGCGACGGTTCTCTTAGTAACGGTCAATAAATTCTGTTTCAGCTCAGATCATTTCATCCTTTTTGTGGTTTGAAAGGAGAGAGGAGAGGCTGACAGAGCCGCCGATCAGCGGTAATGATTTATTTGGAGGAGAATGAAGTAATGATTGTTGTATTAAGCTACATGATGGGATACAATGAAAACATGAGGGAAAACTTGATCTGTCGCACCACAACGTCTATCGATCGATATGTTGCTATCGAATTATCGCCCAGTTCTACTTTTCATTATTTCATCTTTTACTTGGTTTAGTTGAGTTTATCTATCTGAGGGAGTTTGTCAACTACTATTATTATTATTATTATTGTTATTAATATTATTAAAATTGTTGATGTATACATGAATAGTTTGTGATTATTTCATATAAATGTGCAGAACGTGAAGGAGAACATCAGAGCTGGACAAACCATCATCTGTTATTATTTAATACTCATGAGACTGAGACACCATCAGGCTGTTATTATCCTGATAATCTGCTCTTCATCTCTCACCTTAATCTTCCCTTCTTTAAAACAAAGAAATAGTTATTCTACATATCATCCAGCTTCTGGAGTCCTTTTATTAAACCAGATTAATTTTAAATCAACTTTAAGCTCAATGACTGAGATAAAACTGAGACAGACTGATCAACATCAGCGATGGAAACATAAATAAATAAATAAATAACATGTTCTTGGTCATAACAGTGATATTGGACCAAATGTTTATATCGGTGCTTCCTTAGTGTGAAGACAACCTGATTCATTAGAATCCATTTTATTGTAACGTTTCCATCATGTAACACAGATATAAACATAGGTGCCATTATTCAGAGGTGAAGTTTTAAGTTCATAATCATATTGCTGAGATAAAATCAAACCATAAAGGTTGAACATATATTTCCTGTTAATCTGATCCTCCATGTTTGGGTTCCACAGTCTGACCTTCTATGTTACAACATAATAAATCACATTTAATCCGCCCATTTTGTCTCACATCCATCATCATGTGAGGAGATTCTAGCACCAAACATTATTGTTCCCAGTAATTAGTTTTAATTATTAATCTACACCTGGCCAGGTGTAACACGACACCTGATTAGATTCTTCCTACTGAACCCTCAGCTTGTATCAGAGCCACTTATTGTCCAGTGAAGTCGACACATATCGGTTCACCTTATAGTGTAATAACCAATGAACCCTTTTCCTCATACATTCTGTGCCGACCTGTTTCCATTCAGCCTCTAATGTCTTTATATAAAAAATTACTCTGAGAATCAGACTTGGTGAGGAATATCTGTAAGAAGCTTTCAAGATTCAAGTAATGTAGAAGTTATATTTATGTATTTCTTCTGTAGATCGGGGTGTCAAACGTAAGCAGGCCCACAAACGGGTTAGATACGGCCCTGCTGTCAGATGATTCTGTAAAGTATAAAAATAAGCTGTGATTTTACTAGAAAAGA